>APFE030444532.1:0-22569 GCA_000404065.3 Pinus taeda | reverse complement strand
GATTTGATATCATGCATTATAGACTTTACTTCCGATGCAAGAGCAAGAGGATCATTATTTTGCAGTTCAAGAGTGAAGAGTTTAATCATGAGTTGGACAACTTCAAGTGCAGAATGTGAATCATAGAGTTCTTTAAACTTTTGTAAGGCTTCAAAGGCAGTTGAATATGATGAAATATGGCAACTCACCTCTTCATTTACAGATGTTGTGATTAATGCATAAGCTTTGCTGTTCTTGTTTTCCCAAATGATGAACTCTTTGTCTGAGGTAGGCTGTACTGGGTCATTGTCTCCTTCTCCGACACACACTCCTTTCCACAACTCATTGAAAATGAGGGTGTGTGTTATCATTCGAGACAATTCAGGATAGTTCTCCTTGCTAGTGAGAACTATTCCCACCATAGATATGATTGAATGCATTGTAAAATCCGAGAGCTGTAAAAATACTTCTGCTGGCAAAAAAATGTGCTTTTGTGGAGAAAAAAAAACTTCTACTGCTAAAAGAAAATTGATTCTAATATCAAAATGTATTCTGGCCTCAAACAATATATTAAACACAGTCACACGCAGGAGTGTTAACTATGTTAGTCACTTTGAAAACAGCTTTATGAAACCAACACTATGGTAGCCCAACAGCATGGTATATATGGAATATAGCCTATATGAAAACAATAGCCACACCAAAAATTATATACTATTGTGTATTAAAACCATCCAAAACCGGAGTAGGGATAGAATTCCACTATGCCATTCATATACCATTGACCATTGGAAGGCGTGAATAGAATTCCGCTGCCCTAAAAGTCTTCACCGCATATACTATTTTAATCCATTATATACCATGTCCATCATATAAAAGGAAATGTGAAAAAAAGGCTAACACGCATATAATGTCATAGTTTAAATTTTAACACCATTTAAAAGTACCCGTCCAGGCGGCGCCACCACTAGGATGCGGTCTTGGTTCTGTGTAGACCTTAACTCCCTGGCAAAGCCCGCATCCATGGTAGAAGCGGTCACCAGGGTCCGCAAAAATAGGACATACTTCCACGTGAATTACCTCCTCTTGCTTTCTGGCATCCACGCTTTCAGCCTTCTGTCCAACCCTGTGTCAATTTTCCTCTTCGTTGCACTCCAAGGGGGCTGGATCTTCTTTTATTTATTGAGGAGGGAGTCCCTGGTTCTACTCAATAGAACCTATAGCGAGTAGGAGATGCTAGGGATCCGCATAGTCATAGTATGCAGTGGAGGACAAAATAATCAGGTGAAGCAATTCACGCAATGGAGGCGTAGGTGCAATAATGCCCTCTCTACAGGAGACAAGCAAAAAGATATGCCATTTCAAAAAATTTAACGCACAAAATAGTGCTTATTTTATGTCAGTACATCACCCCTTTTTTTGAAATGTTTATGAATAGTCAGACAGGATGGACAACACTAGATAGTGGAGCAGTATGGACAACAAGGGCAGTTTGGACAGTGGGGCAGCAACCATGTCAGGAATAGCTAATTTGATGGAGGAGTTGCTCAGCTATATGGAGAGTAGACAGGGACACAAAGGCTAAAAAGAGATGGCTTTGATACCATGTCAGGCTAGGCAGTAACTCCATAAGGAAAAAATGATTCGATTGTATTATTCCATCAAGTAGGTGTTTGTTATATACATGAGGGAGAGACTATTCAGTTCAT
The DNA here is from genome assembly GCA_000404065.3 of Pinus taeda. Classification (NCBI taxonomy): domain Eukaryota; kingdom Viridiplantae; phylum Streptophyta; class Pinopsida; order Pinales; family Pinaceae; genus Pinus; species Pinus taeda. Next base: position 20,881 of record APFE030444532.1, on the reverse strand, counting down.
CTCCCGATGACTGTTCATATTTCCTATTTATCTATTTACAATAATTCACCCAATCATAAGGATTAGGTGTCAAAATTTGTTATTCTTCGTTCAAGGTTATAGACTTGACACCACCCTGTGCACTCAGTTGCAGGGGTCTGCACACTCAGCTGCGGACTCTATTAGGCCTCTGCGGCACTCAGATGTAGAGACTCTTCCTACTACTATGACCCAATACAGTTATACTCTTACTCTATGCTTGAACCATCCATATTCCTCTATCTCCTCTTCCTTCCCTCCCTTTACAACTTAGAGCCTTGCTCTATTTATACAATCCCATGGTCCATGGACCATGGGTAGGCCAACATGACATTACATTACATTACAAAACTTAGGGTGGACAACCCTATGACTCAACCTATACTTCGCACTCCACGCCCACCATTTGCAGAGTCTTACAATACATTTGACCAAAACATGGGCTTTGAGCCCCAAAACATGCTGTGGGGGGATCTGATGCCCAACATGCCCCTAACACAAACATCATTACTCACCCTCGAGTCACTTTGTCGGTGCGGTGATCTTGGCGTGGAGTCACTGGTTGGAGGTCTGCAACAAACTGCTATGTGGTTTGGTAGACCTACTGCATGTGCTCTTCTAATGCTTCTTTGTGAGGATCAAATCCCTGCCTTAGTGTATAGAGCACCTACATCTATGCAAGCTTTCCCTCAATATCTGGCGTAACGGTGAAGGCCTCATCAATCCATGGTTGGACGTGTGCTTTGAGAAGTGCCTCTTTCTGTCTTGCGGCATCCACCTGCTCTTTCAGTGCCCTTTCTTGCTGCATCTTTGTGAGCCAATGAGTGGGGATGACTGTCTGCATAGTTCTTTAGACACTATCGTACTACTCCTAAAGTTCACGTACGTCTATTTCTAGGCACTGTATGTTGGGTTCCTTCTGCAATGATGTGAGGATGCCAAAGGCTTGGTCCAACATACTGGTATAGTCCTACACTAGCCGTCCAATTTCTTCCAACCCTGTTTGGATAACGCTAATGCACTACTCTCCTACTTCTGGGGGAGTGGAAGGTTATGCCTTCAGCCGCAGCTCGTCAATCTGGTGATTCAACTCTAGCTGCACTTACATTATTTCCTCACTCATGTTTCAGACTCCACTTGCGAACCAATGGATCCACACTTCTGTTGGCAAGTCCACGGTGATGGACAACTCTACGACATGCCGGCATGCTTCATCCACTGTCTATACTAACTCTTGTTTTGTGACACCAGTTCGTCACACTACAGGCTAAGTTGTTCGATGTTGATATTTTGCTCACTCATCACCTGAATTACGCAGCCCTCCCTAGAATAGAGCTCTACTGTTATTCCATCCTGTAGTTGGTAGAGTGTGTCTCACGGAAGGGCAGCCAAATTAAGGCCAAGTCCCTTGATCCTACCAACTATGGCTCTGTTGATCTCATTCTTTGCTATTAGTGCCCCTCTCGGTAGCACTATGGTATTGGCCATCCTTGTGCATAGCATCTTCTCTGTTGCTAATGTGCCTGCTGTGATGTAGGTGGCTACAGTTCCTCCCTGTGGGGGACACACCTGTAGTTCCTGCAGCTACGCCCTCAAGGCCCCCAACATAGTCTGTTGCTCTGACATGAATTCTTTGAGTGCTTCCTTGGTGACATCCTGAACTATCTCACCGATGTCGTAGAGGTCATCTTCCGTTAGCGTGATTGGGTCGATGGTCAATTTGGAGGCCTTGACCTTTTTTCGTGGACCCAATCTCTCTATGACATGTGGCCTTTTAAGTTGGGTGGAAGTTGTGCTTGGGACTGCACCTTCTTCTGCAAGATTTGTGTCCTCTGCCTCCTATCCTATAGACAATTCCTTGCCCTCCTCTTCTTGTCTTGTTGCGGCCCTTCTTGTCTGCGCTGCTACTACTACCTCAATGGCCTTTGCCTCCTATGCAGCTACCTGTACTGCCTCACGGATTGCCCTTACCTCTGCTGCCACTTTTTCATTGCGTCTCTTCCCTACCGACTACGTGACATGTAGCTTGGCCTCATCCTTTCTTTTCTATGATGATGTCCTATCCAACTCCGCCAAATCTGGTGTGCACCAGTTGGGAGGCAATAATTCTAACACTGTAAAAATTGCATCATCAGTGGCGATGAAGGGGAGCTTGGTCCTCTGTTGCACCGAATCCTTGTGCACCTTGATGTAAATATTGTACATGTCTACCTTGAAGACTACAAAGCTTCGCAAACTATTGTATATTGTGGGGGACAAGTGCAGCCTCCTATTAATCCACATCCAGATGCTTGCCTCCATGAGCACTGAGGAGATCTTCGTATCGTGAATCTGCTTCACGTCCCTGGTAGCCCAGAGGGACGTGTACATTGTGGCCTTTGGTAAGTCATGCTCAATGCTTGGGAACTGATTTTCCTCTAGTAGTTCTCTCGCTACCAGTAAAATGGACAAGAGAAACCATGCGTAGTTGAAGGTCTTACCCTGCTCTTGGGCTTCCTTGCAGTTTATCAAGAATTCCTCACAAAGGAACTCAACCCAGTTGAATTGGACCCCCTCTACGTATTTTTCAGCCAATGTGACTATCGGCATTGGTACTTCATCGCTGTGACATTTTCTCATTACCTTCCCAGCAAGGAGTTGGGTGGCTACGCACACCCCTTTATCCTTGATACTACTGATGGGGTAACCCCTCTTTTTCTTCTCGATCTTATATTTTTTCTTCATGGCTTCCATGAGAGCCAAATCACTGCTCTTTCCTGCTATCATCGTGGGGTCCTTTCCCTTATAGGGATGCCAAGAAATTATGTGGATGAGATTCATCATGATGGGAATAAGCTCCTCCAGCCATAAGTACCCATCATGCACCAGGAAAAGCAGCTTTCTGATGACAAAAATAGTGATGGGCACGCGGTGAAACTATGGTATCCATAGTAGATGAAGCAATCTGGCCTTCTCCACACCGCGTAGCCATTTTCACGACTCTAATGTTATGATTGGCCCCTCCATGGTCTGCTTCATGAGGCTCTCTGTCTCTAAGTGTGGGAACTTCTCGATGTATGCGAGGTCTCGATCTTCGAATTTTAGTGTAGGTACACATCCTAGGAGTGGACCTTCAAAGGTAACTCCATCGGGGAGGAGTGGGGTCTGGATCACACTTTCCTTTGCATCCAGATCCTTCGGTACCTTAGCTTTTCCCTTTTGCGGAGGAACATACTCGAGCAATTTCACTATAAAGTGCACTGGCTAGATATCCTCTTCCATGTCCTCTACTTCCTCTACCTTAGTAATGAGAGCCTGCAAGTCCTCCTCATCGTCATCTGAATTAATGGTGACAACCTTTCCCTTTTATTCCATTGAGAGCTTACCAAACCACAGATTCCTCGGGGACATGCAAACTGGTCCCATTTCCTACTTATCTTTTTTTGGTCTCGGCGTCCGAGGTGATTTCGGGATTTCTGGCATGTCCCCAATATCTTTGGGAACATCGTGTACTATGGGGTTCTGTGTGGCCTCGTTGGTGATTACTTCTACCAAGCCCAGCCCTCTCTTGGTAGGCGCCATTTTGTTTGAATTGTATGTGATCTTTCACGAACTTAGGGGCTTGAATATCGCTTAGCGCCCAACACTCTGTGCTCTAATCAAATGCTCAAACCTCAATTTAACAAGTGTTGTCTCGTGGCTAGCCCCTCGAGTTTTATAACACCTTTTGAATTCAAATTCGGCCATTCCCCCTAATTCTAGGCCATTAATGCTTTCTTGGCAGAAGATTGTCCCAAATCTTTCCCTTAATTTGCGTCTTAACTACCCGTCACTTGCTCCATTTGGCCTCAAATCAGACATCCCGTCATGGATAGTGACACCAACGATCACTTCCCAGCCTGGCAGCATAGCCCCCCATGCGCGGGCGTGAACCTTGTGAAATGCTAATTCTGCATGCACCTCCCTTACCGCTCAGTGCCCAAACATAATCTTTTATAGTTCTGTGCTCTGTTTCAATCGCCTAGAGTGCCGAGATTGTGTTTCCTATGGCTAGTCAGGTGGTCACACTACCTATGTGAGGCTTCAATTTGCCTTCCAATATAGTCCATGGAAAATCCCCAATTGCCCTCACGATAGCTGGAACCGTGCATTCTATCGTATGTAGTGCGCTCCCCTGGTTATTGCATGTGGTGAGATGTAGTCATATCCATGGCAGTAGAGTCATAAATTCTTGGTGACAATCTTCTAATTCAATGGTATAAGCATCCGCTCCTTCCCTTGTCATCCTTGGTTTATTGATGAGACATGCTTGCTTAATCTCATTTTCCGGCCTCTCACCTCCGTGTCCATCAAATTTCTTTTCTTCTTTAGTCATACTCGGTCTTTTTTGAGTTCCCAAAGTCTAAGGTTCCCTCGCCGAATGGCTTCCTGAAGCCTTATGTGTTAGAGCTCATGTAACTAGGTGATTTCTCCATCCTGGGCTTCATGCACTATCACATCTATGGGAGCTATTACGTGTGGATTCCTATTTGCATTCTCTTCATAAATTACTATCTCTACATTGTTCCATACATTTGGAATCATTTCCATGGCTAGGGTTTTGCACATGGTCCTATAAGCCCATTGAACCGCTAGTACGCACAGGTTCTAATCAGTGCGTCTCACCTGGTGAATCATGTTCAGTACTTTGCACACCCTATCGAATGCTTCTCCATGGATAATTGGTAGCATGTGCCATCTTTCCTGCTATTGTAGTTTGTTCCGATTCTCTATTCTGGGAGTGGTATGCGCTTGTGTGGGCTATACAACATATGTCTGCACCCAACGAGAAAGGTGGGCACGCAAGTTGTTCTACCCTTGCTGACTGGCTGTTGTTCCTAGCTTGGGTTTTCCAAAGTGTAGGTGCATCATCCTTCTACATCCACGCCAATCCTCAAATCTTCCTTGATGTGTACCCCACAATCATGCGGGGGTTGCATGCAGTGCCCCCTTCAGAGCATCGAACTACTATTGCTCAGGTACTATGCTTTCAAATTTGTTTAAGAATTCATCTACTGCTGTCAACCCATTATATTTAGGTAGATCCCTCGCTTCTGTTGTCATGCAATGCAGTGATCTAACCATCATGTTGCAATTTAGCTTTGTTACTTCATGCAGCCGATTCTACCATCACTCTATCTCTTCATCTGAATCCAAAGTGCAGGATTTTTCGCGCTCCCACGAAATCCTTCCATCTGCAGTCGGATTCTCTCAATCCTCTTATCACATTGTTATCTTGTAAATATAATTGAGACCATCATCACTATCATCATCGTGCACTGGTTCAGTGGATTGCGCTCCTTTGACTGGATCTAGTTGTACTACTACACATAGTGACTTTTTCTCAAAGATCATTTTGCGGTTCTTCATATTTATGACTCCGTTCATATCGGTGCCCAAGTATATTCTTAGTAGCATGGGATAGGGATTATTGTCATTGAAAATCTCTATCACTTCAAAATCCGCCTGCACGCTCGCAACTTCAATATCTACTGTTACCCCTTGCAATCTTCCCATGGGTAAGATCTTCTGTTGGTTCACCATTCGTAACTTAATAGGACACCACTGTAGCATGGGTCTGCCCATGCATTCCCATGTTTGTTTTGACAGTACATTCACATCCGATCCGAGATCTAGGATTACTTGATCCATTTAATACTCGTTGATTTATGCAGTAAACCTCATTTCCCTTCATATGTGCAATGCATGCTTTCCAAGTTTCTGGACCATGCGTGGTTCTCCTGACCCCGCGCACCTAGTGATAAGTTCTTGTAGTCCTTTTACTGCCTTGTTGTCACGTAGTAGTTTCATGCATGTCTCCAAAAAGGTAGTGAGCATTGAAGGATCCATCCCTAGTTCTAGTTGATCCTTACTACCTGAAGTGGAGGCCTTCGTGAAGCTCTTCTTAGCTTCCACGAATGTCTCCTTCGCACGTTCTAAATCAAATTTGGGTTCCTTTGTAGGAGCCTTGCAAACCCACGCACTTTCTTCTAACTACTTCCCTTTATCATCGCTAGTGGTCATACCGCTCCTAAGCATCATGTTTACATTTAGGTCTTCTTCGTGTGGCTCAGACCTCATCATCTGCAAATTATGAGTCAGAGGGGGCTGGAGTACCTCTTTTTTGCACATCCTCGCTATCAACGAATGACAGTCTTCTAACTCATGATCAAACTGAGTACATTACAAACATGGTGTCCTTGTTTTTTTTGTACAATCGCGAGCATAGTGCCCTGGCCCTCCGCAATTGTAACATATTAGTTATCCATGACCCCTTCTTGGTGCCATTCCACCTCGACCTCGACCATGCCCCTGAAATCTAGTGTGCGCCATTCTTGCATTTGGGTCGAGGGCTCGCATTTCGATCTGCAGCCTATAGGCAGGAGTCTGATCCATCATTAGTTTGTAGCTTTGGCAGGTGCATTCACCATGGCCTACTAACCTGCAGAAATTACAAAACAATTTCTGGGACATCTACGTATACTTTTACAAAAGATGACAATTATCCATAGTGTGCTTTCCTCCTATCTGACAAATCACACATCATAATGAAGGTGTTGTGCTTGGTCATGCCTATGTCTCAGGTCTTAACTGCATCGACCCTCCTCCTGCCAAGTAATTCACGAACACTGGACAGTGGTCCTTATCATGCCCTTGGCCTTTGCATTTTATGCACCATACCTCATCGTGCACCTTTGGCTGATGTGTCCTATCCTATTTCAAACATTGCATATCTAGATACAAATTTTGCAGTTACATGTAGATTTGTTGGACTCCCAAACCAAAGTCTTGTAGAGGGGTCTCATGCAATCTCATTGCCATCTCCAAAGCTTCAGCCTGGGTGGAAAGTTTTTACTGTGACAACGACGTCCTTAAGTGCAGTGTTAGTGACGTTACAAACCATATGAGGTGTTGTCCATCCGTCAAAGTCATATTGGCTTCATGAATCATATCCTTCAGTCTTTGGTCCAGATCCTAGTGGGTTTCGCCTGGAGCATCGCGATCTCCTTACACCCGATAATTGATTGTGTCTCCGACTTTGGTTCGCTGAATTCCTTGTTCAGCGTGGTCTGGATTTATATGATTCCTACATTTGGATGATCATTCGAATGCTTGATGTACCATGTCAATGCACGAACCTGCAGCGTGCTAACCAACGTAGCCTTTTTGATATTGTCATCCACGACTCCTTGTGCTTCCCATACCGCCATTACTACAAACCAGAACTAGTCCGGATCTTCATTCCCTACTCCTCTGAACACCAGTAGTTTGATTGCACTCGCCATACTGAACTGTGGTGGTGGCGGAGGTGGGGTGTGTGGAGATGGAGGTGAGGGGGGTGAGATGGGTGGTGGTGTAGGTGGAGGTGGTAAGCATGGAATTTTATGCCTTATCATACTGACCGCGCTTCTCATAGAAACTTTCGTGAGCTCCTCCTCACTTTCCCGCGAGGGGGAAATTAAGGGACTGGTTTCTAATGCTTCACTAGTTTCGCTTCTATAGATCTTCCCACTTCATGTAGTCCCAAACATTAATTTATTTTCATAACCTGCTTTTCACACAATAGCATCTTAATCCAAGTGTTCAAAGATTTGATATACTTACCTCACGGTCCTTTGAGGAAGACTCACTCCACCTCACTGTAGTTGATGGTCGTATCTACCGCGAACTCAGTGATAAATCCTCCTATAATTCGATCGAGCCAATGGTCCATAGCCCACGCTATCTTATCTCCTTATGATTTTAGTTTGCACACTAATTTCGGAGTCCACACTATTGGTTTGTTGAGCCTACACCTTCCCTGACTGTCTGCTAGCTTCGTGATCCAGTCATACAGCTCAGAAGGAAATGATGCAAAGAAAGTTTCGTCAATTTCCATATACAAGTAGCACTCCAACCACTGTTCCTTAGATACCTGTGGATTCCTATTTTCCTACGCCGTGAACTCGTGAATCTTCTTGTCCAAACACTCTTCAATTTCTTTCTTTGTTGGATTCCAATGGTACGACATTAGACATCCGTTATGCAGTTCACAGTCCTGGTGACGGAACCATTTGCTGGCTTGTATGAGCCTGACCTAGGTTCATAGGTGAGTTAGCCAAACAAATCTCGGTACTACTGGCCCTTTTGGCAATAGTCCATAGAGCGTGGACTAAGGTCTCACCTGAAGTAGTATGGGAGGGTGGTAGAACTAGGTTTCCGCACCCTAGGGATGTCTGATGAGCTTTTGGCAATCTGCAGTTTGACCCTATGTGCACGTCACTATGTGCATCTATTAGCCTCTCGCGGCTTGTGTTTCTGCCTTCATGTAGCCCTACTTGGGGCACATTCTATATTACACCCAAGTTCCTTACTATTTCACCTATTATCACCAGATTACTTAACTTGTCTGTGTAAGAATAGTGATAATTAACAATATATCCAGCAATCATATAAGTGTGCATGATAAAAAAAATAGTATAATTGTATACAATGCAATACACAAGTAGATGCAAAGAATTTGGAATCAAATTCTCTTTATTATTCCTCGTTCAAGGTTATAGACTCGACACTTCCCTACGCAATCAGCTGTAGTGGTTCGCGCACTCAACTGCGGACTCTACTAGGCCTTCGCACACTTAGCTATAGAGCCTCTTCCTACTACTACAACCCAATACACTTATACTCTTACTCTATGCTCGAACCATCCATATTCCTCTATCTCTTGTTCCTTCCCTCTCTTTACAACTTAGAGCCTCGCTCTATTTATACAATCCCATGGTCCACGACCCAATACACTTATACTCTTACTCTATGGTCAAACCATCTATATTCCTCTATCTCTTGTTCCTTCCCTCTCTTTACAACTTAGAGCCTTGCACTATTTATACAATTCCATGGTCTGCAGAGCATGGGTAGGCCAACATGACATTACATTACATTACAAAACTTAGGGCAAGCAGCCCTATGACGCAACCTATACTTCGTGCTCCATGCCCACAATTCACGGAGTCTTACAATACATTTGACCAAAACTTGGGCTTTGAGCCTCAAAACATACTATGGGGGGATTTGATGCTCAACAAGCACAAAAATTGGAAAGCAAGGTAAGTGAGTAGCAAGAAACAAAAGAGGAAGACATTGGGCACATGGAAGAGAAGCTCAAGGAAATGGGCAAAGACCTAAGTGGCTTAAGGGATAGAGAAGCAATAATGAGAGATCAATTTGAGAGGGAAAATGCATGGCTGAGAGGACAGTTGCAGGAAAGGGAAAACTAACTAGCATGTATGGCCAGCCTCTCCTTTGAAACCATCTAGTGTAGGACGCCACCTAAATCCTATGCTCTTTACCATAGAGAACAATGGCTGCAATTTTTGATTAAAACAGTAGCACAAAGGGGCACCATTTCATTTCAGGACTATAGGAAGTTTATTGATCTTTGTGATAAAAGTACACTATAGGATAGGGCCAAAATGGTTGAGTTTTACTTGCACAACATGGCCCTCACAGACATGAATGTTTGGGATCCTAATATCGAGCTAGGAGATCTACAATTAATGGCTTTGGCATCATGGATGAAACATGAAGAGTCAAGGGATGCAAAGATGAAAAGAATATTGGCGAGAGAGAAAAATGAACCTCTTTTCATTAGAGCTAAACAATCAAATCCCATGGCCGTAATCAAAAACCATAATCTAATTGCAAATGATCCTCAGTTGACACCTATATATCTTACTGCCCAAGAGCAAGCAATTTCACGTTTTGAGGATATGCTTATGCTTCTAGGAGATGATAGTAGACATGCCTGATTTAGGAGATGGAACACACTACCATACAACTTGAAGATCAGAGAATATCACTTCCCTCAAAGGTTGAGAGAGGAACTCAACAAGGCACCTATGTATAAGCAATCAATGCAAAGGTTGAAGGTCAATTGGATAGGCCTAAAACTCAGCCCACCACTACTCTTAGGGCTACTAGAAGGGAGAAAAGAAAAAGAGGAAAAGAGGTAGTGGGAAGAAGTAGAAAGGAAGGCAGGCTTCTATGAACAAGAAGAAGAGACCACAACAAAGCCATGGGATGTTAGAGAGGCTACTGGAGCCATGAAGGACATGGACATTGACTAAGTTTCTCAGAGGATGAGCAACACTTTCAGTAGGGGGGTGATGATGAGCCTCATCATTGGGTAATTATATGGGCCTTAATTCACCTCCTAGCTTAGTCGAACCAACTATTCCCACAACTTATTGCATGCTTTTGATTATAATTTGTTTATGAGATGAGTTAGAGTTGGATATTTTGTTTTATGGTATAATGTGTATTTAATGCAGGATTAAAGGATAAAAGCAAGGAATTTTGGAAAAGACCTTGGTCAAAACTCAAATGGGACAAGGGAGAGGAATTATAGGAGGTAAATCCTCCTCATTTACTACCCCTCCATTCGAATATTCCTCCATCAGCTCAGAGTGCAAAGGGCGAAACCATGAGGACTAGAAGGCAGCCGAGCAAGTGAAAGTCAAAGCACTAGTTTATCTCAAGTATGGGAGCCGAGCCTCCCTACTTTTAAGGAAGTCGTTGGAGACTTGAGATGTATAAGTAGAGAGGCCTATGACCTTAGTAGGATTCAAATTTTTTATTGTAAAACTTTACTCTATTTTCGAGCTACAAGACTTGTGATAGTTTTTTATGTAATCCATTGTTTTGATAATAAGAATGAGTTTTGTTGTGAGCCAACACTGAGTTAAATCAGAGTGCTGAAGTGCTTGGGTTAGGGCCCAAACCTAGTAGCCAAGGCTCCTCTTTATTGTACATGTATGCTAGCATAGATTCATTGTTTAATCATTCATTTGCTTAAGTAGATGCATTTCCATTACAATAGTGTAGCGTAGATTGGTTGTGTTGTAGTTTGCTTCCATTTGTGCCTTCTTTCAATTAGCAGGTTAGAAAGGAAAAAAAGATCACCATAAGGTTGTCAGCAGGTGTCTCGGTCTCAGCTCCTCCCTCTCGGACCATGACTTGAGGAAGAGACCCTTTAGCAACCCCAAAAACAAAAATTTCTAGTTCTTGCATGAGCTTTGGAGTTTGTCGTCTTGATTCAATACTTGGTTTATTTCATCATTATATTTTTCCATGATTCTCTTTTTGTAATAATATCTCACTCATATTATCATTTTCTTCAGCACTTTCTTCATGCATAATATATGTGGAATCTAATAAATCCTGTCTTAATCATATTATACCCATAGATTTTCTTACCGTCTAATGCACAACAAACATGATCAATCACTGTCAATCGCGTGTTGCATATTCATTTCAATTTTTGACTTTAGGCTCTCCAAATATCCACCGTCAATCTATTTCACTTGATCCAATGGCTATCACGTCACCCGCTCGCCAACTAGCTTGATCGATCTCTATCGTTGATCAATCCCACATGATCTAATGACTATCACACAATCTTGTGTGAATTCTTGCACGCCCGATATCCTATCGAGAGCACGCAAGAAAAGTGGTTTTCCCGTGCTACATGTCACTCACTTAGGCTAATCACGTGAAATTTAGGAATTCCATTTACATCTCTTAGGGCGCACACGATGCTGCTTACAACCTATATTCATTTCAACATTTGAATTTAGATGCTCCAAATCTCCACTGTTGATCTATTTTACTTGATCCAATGGCTATCACATCACCCGCTTGCCAGCTAGCTTGGCTGATCTCCACCGTTGATCAATCTCGCATGATCCAATGGCTATCGCTCAATCTTGTGTGAAGCCTTGCATGACTGATATCTGACCAAGAGCGCACGTGAAAAGTGGTCTTCCCATGCTACATGTCACTCACTTAGGTTAATCATGCCAAATTTAGGAATTCTGCTTACAACACTTAGGGCGCATGAGAGACTGCTTACCACCTACAAAGACTGCTCCATCATTCCACACATTCTCCACCTTTCTATTGACACATGACTTAATGTGATCCATCCATCTATTAATGTAATCTCTTGCGATAATACCTTTGTTGTTCATCTTCTGTTAATATTGCTCATTGATCCGACTGATCCAATGGTCCCTGTGCACTATTGCTTCAGTACATCCTCCCTTCAGTGATTTTGATCTTCAATTACTTTTCTGCTTGACTCTTTCCCGTACTTTGTTTTGTGTATCATTTAAACGCTGCCACCCCTAAGCTTTGATTTGGTTATTCAATCAGACTCCAACACTGTCCAATCCTCGCAATACTCCTTCTAGCCATCCTCAACCACCTTCCATCCACTTGTCACGTCCACAAGGACAATTAAATTGTATGCTTGATTTCACCAAAAAAAACCAAAAAAGTGAAAACAGATTTAGTTTAGTTTTCTTGTTTACACATTAGTTTTTTTTACCCTCTTTACTTCTGTAACTTAGATAACAACACTACATTAGTGTTCATTTAACAATTATTCTTAGCATATCTATTTCAATGGTTAATTAGGATATGGTGTCATTTAGCATTACATGTTTTTTTCTTCATTATTGCAGTAGAGTAGCTCTCTTTGAATAGATTTTCTCTTCTTCCATCAAAGAATCAAGCTTCTTTTGAATCTATAGAAGTCTGACTTAGAACCCGTAGGGTCTCTCACCAGATGAATAGTGACAACATGCAGGACCTTCACTTCTACCAGTGCATATAGCACTGCCACTTCGAAGTTTGTATGAACCCTGGGTTGATAAGTAAAGTTGGTAGCCCAGGAGTTGCAGCATCCTTGCTACAATACTGGCACTCATCACATACTTTCATACATAAACAATTTGAAAATAAATCATTGCTTAATACATAAGTAAAAAGGATTACGAGATAAAAGTACCATTTATAATACATCCTACTCATGTGTTTCAACAACATTGATCTATCTTTAGTCCATTCAACACCATCTAAGAGTACAAAAGTGAAATTTCAATAGAAGATGCTAAATCAGATAAAAATAAATCATGTTCCATTAATTTCACCATAACTTCCTCAAGCGATAGAAGTGCATGTTTTGAAGACTATTTCTAATAAAATTTCTAGACCCCTCTGTAAATGCATGAGAGGGGTTTAAATACTTATACCATAAAACTAAAAATAGATTATTACAAAAATAGTTGAGGAGGTTTAAACGACCTGCCTCAAATTGTGCAAAAATAAAACCAAAACGGAAATAAACAAGGTGACTAACTATCCTGCATTTGATCCTTTAGATTGCAAATATCCATCATGGGCTTGAGCTGTGTTGGTTGGCCAAATTTAGCTTTCAACTACCGAGCGAATGCGACATCGGTCAGTGCTAGCTCCATTTTCTTCGTAGAAGTGGTTAGGAATCGCAGGGTCATCCATTGGCTATGAGGTTTTACCAAATGTTGCCAATATGCTTCCCAGTTTAACCTGGTCGTTTGCCTTATCACTTTTGCTTTTTCTTCCATTACCTGTTTCCATTGTTGTTCAAGCTATTTCGCATTAGGAAGGAAACCTGGAATGGGCTCTACCACAAGGTTGGCACTCTGTAAATTTTCATTGATGTTTTCTATGACACTATTTGCTACTACCACTGTGTCTGTTGTTGCCTTTTCTGCTTCTTTAAGACAAGAATACCAGCTCGCAAATAGGATTTCTTTATGTGATTTTTCTAGCTTAGGCATGTCAGCTTTTCTCCCATCTTTTTTAATATGCCAGGTGATGAAATCAATGAACTTTAAAGATCTCATCGTATTCAAGCCTCATTTCCACGAATTCATTTGTCAGTTTATCTCTTGTTTCACAATAAGATTTCCACTGTGAAATCTTCTGGCACAATAATTGTTTCTAGTGCATCAGCTGAGAGTTAAGACCAAGTGCTTCGGTAAAAAATTGATCAATTTTTGGATCATCCTTGTGTAGATTAGTTATTGTCTGCATTTTTGATTCCTTCTTGGCTAGGCTGGTTCAATGTTCTATTTGCATCTGATCGAATTCCCGTTGTAGCTTGGCTAACTGTATCTCTGCCTAGTGGTCAAATTTTGCTTGTTGTAATTGTTTCTCAAGCAATGTTATTTTATCTTCCTTTTTCTCTAAGAAACATTTGTACTTTTGTTGCTTTTTCCATGCTCATTTTAGTGTAACCACCTGCAAACTATGAGAGTCTAGTAAGGTTGGTAGATGGGTCAATGGGTGAGTCTTTCTAGAGAAAATCCATTGGTTCATTTTTAGGGGTGGTAGCAGCTGTAAAGTCAAATGTCCTTTTCTATCTTTTCCTTCTCACCACGGCCTTATGTTGTGGGCTATAAAATACATCTAGGGGGATTTCTTCAATTCTCAAAATTATTTCAGAAGTGGGGGCAATCGAGATGTGCTCTACCTCTTGTGTATTTGCAGTCTCTTCCACTGTAATTTCTTGAGTTGTTTTCTATTGTGGAGTTTGCAACTCTAGTGCTTGTTCCTTTGTGTTGAGACTTTTATTGAAATTGTCCCACCCTTCCTCTAAATCAATTACCAAGGGTATTCTTAGATGTGCAGAGGTAGTAGGGCTTTTAGCATGCTTGCTAGTTGAAGTTTCTTCAGTTATCTTCTGTTTAGATTGGGCTGTATCCTTTACTGACTCCATGCTTCCACTTTTCCCATTTTGCAATGACTATTGTGATTCCCTGGTAGATCTCTCTTGGGATTCTACTCCAGAATCAGTGTTAGAATTTTCTTTGGAGTCACCTTCTATAGTCACACTGGGAGTAGGATCCCTTATTGGTTCAATCAATAATTGGTCTAATGGGAACTTTTCTAACCTCCTTTCTCTGTAACTGTAAAAAATTTCTAGATCTTCATGGTCAAAATGTAATTGTGTCATATGCTTCACCTCTATAAATGTGTTTTTCTGCAAAAATACGTCATCAAAGGAATACTGAATACTTTATTGAATACTTTTATTTTCACCAGAGTGATCGAATTTTCGATAGTCCCGAATGGGTCATATTGCCTTCTAAGGAACTTAGGTAATCATAGAGATAACATGTTCTCTACTTCTCTGAATGCATGCCCTAGGTTGTGTAATGCAAATTCTCCACACTGTATAGGGAATGTAGGCCAAATGGCCTTTTTTGATTCCTTTAATGTCTTGCTCATTCCTCCCTCACTAGCTATTTGATAGGCTATCTCTCTAGCCATCAATTTGTTTGGAACATAGTATGGGAGGACATGGCGGGAGGTGATGCTGTCAAAAACTCTGATATATGTAAATGTTTCCTCCCCAAACCATCTGGCCACCAAGAGGATGTCTTGTTCAGCTTCTTAGGAAAATATGGGGGCATCTTGATTATAAAACCGCTTATGAATAGGGAGCATAATGCCATGACAAATCTCGAAAATATGTGGTTGAAAATTGAATTCCCACATGTATTTCTAGTATATGTGAATGGGAATTAGATTTCAAATAGCCCATTTCGATCCCATGATAGGGAATTTTGAACTAAAACAAATTGCATCCATGACGTAGGCGCTCATAAAAAATGGAGGGTAAACCCTCAAAGCAACACTTCTTTTCCTTCTATACTGGATAATTGTTTTTGCTAAATTGTCAGACAAAATTTGTGCCCAATTCATTACAGTTGTGTTAACAGCTACATCTATTAATGACAACCACTCTAGGGAGAATTTAGTACTATTAGGTCTGCCAAATAGTCTACATAACATGGCCACTGCAACACTATGAGGGGGACAAATAGACAAAGTAGTGTGCATATCATTTTTGTCTTTCTTGATTTTTTCCTCATTATTCGACCATGCCTAAGTGCAGTCTACTAGGTCATCATTCTCTTTGGAAAAATTCTCCAGGAACTACCTATTGTAGATGACTTGTGGCTTTGGTATGTGGTACATAAGCCGTAGGTTGTCTAGGGTAAAAGATCCCATGACCTCTTGGCTTCTTGTCTTGCATTCTCTATCTGAGATGTCGGCTTCATCAATAACCCATTTAACCATGTCAATATAAGGGATTATCTTTGGGCACGTGGCTATGTAGTGCAAAAATGAGCATGCCATCTCTAACATGGAAGCGTTTGAGGAATCACATCCGTCAACTGTAATTTTTGTTTCCATAATCCTCAGTTGCTCCTCCTCCAGTATATTATACATAGCCTCCCATGTAGAGGTTCCTCCCTTTCTGTTGCATATAATATCCGTAAACAGAGATTCATTTATGACTTCTCAGTGATGACTGCCTTGCCTGTCTTCACCATTGTTATCAATACTTTGCTCCACAAATTTTTCCTGAAAGTAACGAACAATATCTATTAGATACACAAAGATGAACGTAAAAAGAAATAATGCAGAGAGCTTGTAAAGGTGATAAAAGGAGTTTTATTTGAACACATGTAAGAAGATATCATATCATGCTAAATGGTTTTTCACACATAAATGTAGTTATCTCTTACTAAATGCCCACTAATGATTCGTTATCCCTTAGATTTAATGCTCATAAATGTTTGCATCATAAAAAGGGAAGAAAGCTTCTAGGGTGGCGAGCTTTTGAACTGTGATGATAGCGATTGTGAGACTTACGAAGCAGTATCGTAGATCGCAATATCACATTATGCCTTTTCATATTTCTTACCTCCCATTGTGTTTCTGCGAGATGCAAGATGCAAGCCTCTCATTAGTTGTTTCAAAACGTAGCTACTTTCTAGGTTTATCCTATGTAAAAGACCCTTTTTTAGCGAGTGGTGGACCTAAAACATTTTCTTATGATATATTAAGGAGTGGGTCCAGGTCTTGATCACATTTTGCAATATCAGCTATTGGTAAGTATACGGTGTTCATTTGAATGCCCGAAATGCGATGCGATAAAGGGTACAATGCCATAGCAGTTTCGCATCTCACATGTTTCGCAATAACCCTTTTAAAGCGGGTCCTTTATGAATGATGATATGCAATGTGAGACTTAAGCCTAAAAAGCTAAAGGACTTAGTTTATGTCAGATTTTATGATAATTTCAAGGATATCGTCCTTACTTAATCATTTTACTTGATTTTGGAGGGTTAGAAAGGTCTTTTGGTGGGTTTAATCATGCTATATGTGAGAAGGTAAGTATTTAGTAGTTTTCTTAAAAAAGGGGTTTTTTATTATTATCTTTGCTTTATTCCAAAAATAAAAGAAATGCCTAAATGCTAAGTTTTGTTTTTTGGATAGATTTTTTGAAGGGTCCCCATTTATTAATGTAATATTAATACTATAATTGATAAATGGGCGGTTGTTAAATACCACAACAATTGGCAATTCACTTGTAAGAACCAGTTATCTCTGAGAGTTTCTTTTTTTTGAAATTCCTAAAACTTCCAAAATAAAGATAGTTTTGAAAATAAAATAAGTTACATGGAATATAAGGTAAGTAATACCACTATTTATTACTAAAAAAACATCTACTTAACTATCATTCTTTTGATTATTCTTTTCTCATAAAAAGTCACTTTGTCTACATTAGTCTTTTCTTGATTTTTAAAGATAAAGCAAGAAGTCTCTCCTTAGATCAGTTTTTGGTACACTCAGTTGTTGTAGGTAGAGCCTCTGCTACCAGTAGGCATTTATAGCCTCAATAGGGTTACCTTTTAACTAGAAACAATCTAGTATCCCACTTAAATCATAATGCAATTTTAAAGATAAGATCGTAAGTGTACTTATTGCTTTCTTTATTTTCTGAAGTAATTCATTGTCTCTTCAACTCATCATTTTTTATTTCTTAAAGGACAATGTCATGGTTTTGTGACCAATACTGACAATTCCATTCCCTTCATTTGTAACTTAACTGAACAAGCTGGCTCGTGATGAGACCCCTTGTCTTTTATTAAATATAATCTTAAGCCATTACCCTATTTTGATATGTAGTATTGGTAATGTCAGTTAGTTATAATCTTATGATCATGGTAAGCCGACTCTTGATGAGCCCTCTTATCCTTTAAGTTTAAGTATATTTTAGAATTACACTCTAAAAATGAAATATGGTTAAGTAGGGAGAATCATTGACTCCCTAAGAGCTTCTGGACAATAATTGTAGAATTTTGAAGATGCCTTTCTAGAGAGGGACTTTTCTTTGTTATTGATACATTTCTGGATTGATGTAAAGGAGAAGTTTCTTTCTTAAAGCTAAGTTTCATCAAAAATCAGAGAATTGAGGCAGAAAATAGGTAGTTTAAGAGCAATAAAACTTAACTATATATTTGATATGTGAAGATTACTTTCATAACAATCTTTACTTACACAAGTGAAAAGTCAAAATTAAAAAGAGAGTATCCGTTGTAAAACCAAAAGTAAATTCTTTTCAATTGGTATTATTTTTTCTAAAAGAAAATTTTAACTAAAGGAAATAATATACAGTGAACAGAAGAGATCATCTTCTATGAAAGTATTTCTTTAGAACCTGTCCATTAATAGGTAGAGATTCTCTCTTACCTGATAAATCTTGTAGCAAAATAGTCGATGGGCCTATTTGTTCCACAATATGAAATGGGTCAAGCAACATTTGTTGGAACTTGGTATGCTTACCTTTCTCTTTGTGGGATTTATCCCATTTTAATACCAGGTCTCCGAGTTGAAAAGACTTTGAAGATACAAAATTTGTATCAAAGGAGGCTTTGACTAAATGCTGATGATGTGCATGCGTGGTTCTAGCTATTTCCCTTTCCTCTTCAAGCTTAATAATTTTTAATTGTCTAACCCACACAGATGAGGAAGGAGTTTCTCCAATGAATTGAACTAAGGCTAAGGAGGGAATATCTACATTTGTTGGTAAGACCGCTTCTTTCCCATAGACCAAATTGAAAGGAGAAGTGCCAATAGAGGCTTTCTGAGTTATTTGATCTACCCATAGAGCAAACAATAAAGGCTTATGCCAGTTCTTTTGGCCTTGGTCAACAGTTTGTTTAATAATCTTGATGAGATTTTTGTTTGTGGATTCGGCTAATCCATTTCCTTGCGAATAGTAATTGGATGAATAAAGATTAAAACCTATTTTAAGAGAAAATTATGTCATAGTGTTTCCTAAAAAATAAGATGCATTATCAAACATCAAAGAAGATGGTAAGCCAAACCTAGTGATGATAAATTGATCTATAAATTCAATAATATTTTTTGAATTGGCTAGCTTAAGTGGAATTACTTCTACCCATTTGGTGAAATAATCAGTGGTTGTAAGGATGTATCTATGCTTCTTAGAAGAATGAGGAATGATCTCACCTATTATGTCCAATCTCCATTGTTAAAACGGTTGGTCAATGTTGATTGGCTGTAATGGTAGTGTGGGTTTTCTCTGTCTTCCAGCAGCTGTTTGAGAAACCTTACATCTCCTTACATAACTATGTGCATCTTTGAACAAAATTGGCTAGCAATAGCCGACATGCAGGATTTTATGTGTTGTAGTATCACCTACAAAGTGACCACCAGCTGGTCCATCATGAAGTTCCTGCAACACCTTCTTTGCCTTATATTTTTCAAGGAATCTAAGTAAAACATAATCATAATTTACTCTAAATAGCGCATCCTCGAAAATTTGATATTGCCTAGCTTTTAATCTCAAGGCTCTTTTCTTTGTGTAATTTAATTGGGTTGGTGAGTATCTGTTTTTGGAGTAAAATATGATATCAGCATACCTTCATTATGTGTCGTTAAGGCTTACCTGGTAGACTTGTACATCGTCACCTGAATGCTACAATTCTGATAGATTCGATGCTCCTGCCAACATCTTGGAAAAACCTTGACCTTTTACAATTTTCGTTGGTTTAATTTCTATGTCATATTCTTACAGGGATATCACCCAATTTGCTCTCTTTTCTCCTACATCCCTTTGTATTAAAAGATTTCTCACTGCTGAGAATGGTACTATTACTTTAGTGTGGGTTTTGAGGAGAAAAGGTCGAAAGTGTTTTATAGATTTGAAAAAAACAAAATCTTGTTTTTCAACATCTGAGTAATTTAATTTAGGTCCCTGCAAACTGGAGCTAAAGAAAGAGATTGGGGCTTTAGATTTTTCTTGATTTACTTGCATCAATATGGCTACATATGATTTCTTGAAAGCAAAGGTATATAGAATGAAATGATTACAAAAAATTTGGCGTTGCTAAAGATGGGGCATTTATAATTTCTTGTTTTATCAAGCTAAAAGCTTCATGTTCCGATTGTCCCCATTTAAATAGAGATTTTTTCTTTGCCATCGACTGAAGAGGTAAAACAATTCTTGAAAATTCAGGGACAAATCTTTTAACAAATTTTATTTGACCTAGGAAAATTGCATTGATTTTTTGTTATGGGGTAAAGGTATTTCATAAATTTCTCTAATTCTATCAAGGTCAATATGAATTCCTGCTTTGGACACAGTGAATCCAAGGAGCTTTCATTCACTTAATGCGAAAAAAGTGTAGAAATTTCACCTGTAGAAGAAACTGATATGTGAAATGTCCTAAAGCATCATACTTGTTCTACTTCTACAAAACCTTAAGCGGAAGCATAATCAAATTAATGAGCAACATCAAGTAGAAACATGCATAACTGATTAAGAGAAATAATCACACATAACACAAGGTATATCTAGGGGAAAGCACTAGCATAAAACCCCAACCATGTATTATTAATCAAGTGGAAATCCTCTTCAACATACAAAAAGAATAAGCTCAATAGCAGGGAAAATTTTAAGAACCCCCCCTAAATTTACAAGTATAATAAATGGGTGAATGTCCATGGTATATAGGAAAAATGCAAGGCGATTTTATCAATAATATAATATGTATATATAATCTTTTGGCGAATCTCTCACCAGGCATGGCGAATATTTTACTCAATTATAAAATCTTGTAAGATCTTGGTATTACCATGGGTTATCATAAACCTGGAG
>APFE030444530.1:4334-75791 GCA_000404065.3 Pinus taeda | reverse complement strand
CTTTGCAGTCTTCACCTTCTCCATGCCTTGATAGGCAGTCTTGAGAATATCCCATGCTTCTTTGGACTTTGTTGCTGCTGCAATCCGTGGAAAGACACTTTCGTGTACTGATTGGAAGAGAAGAAAGAGGGCTTTGGCATCCTTCTTCTTGTCACTCTTCAGCTGGTCTCTTTCTGCTGCTGTCAAAGCAGCCAGTGCTGTTGCATCTACAGGTTCAGCATAGCCAGTTTCAACCAGCTCCCATATTCCTTGAGAAGCAAACAATGCTTTCATTTTTATGGACCAATCACTGTGATTTTTCCCATTGAACTGTGGCAGTTGGGAATTTGTCAAACCTGTTCCAGCATCTGCCATCTTAAAAGAAAAGATACTGACTGTAAAATTAAAAAACAACAAAAACTTTCTCTGCTGGAAAAATCTGCTCACTGAACTTCTTACAGCTCCTACAGTGAAAAACAAAACTCTGTTTTTGACTCACTGAGTGCCTAGACTAGCTCTGATACCATGTTGGAATTTTTAATGGTGAATTCCATAACACAAAACATCCCAAAACAACTCTCTGATATGATGGAATTTTCTGCTAAATTCCTAAACAAACAGACAATTCAAAACTGCTCTGTTTCAGCACAAAAAACAGAAAAAACAGAAAACTGTGTTGTTGTAACTGGTGTTGCAGCAACGCTGCTCGTGGTGTTGCAGCAACGCGATTTGCTGCTTGTGGTGTTGCAGCAACGCGATTTTTGACGCAAAACTATTTTTTGACTTACGATGTTTCGGCAACAGGATTTTGACGCAAGTCACTTTATGGGCGTCAAAATTACTTAGAAATTTACAGAGTAAAATCAAAGTGGTTTTAACACTTGCTGTAACAGCAACTGAACATCAGCAAAAACAGTAAGCTTGAATTTATAAACTGTAAACAAAAATGATACAGAAAACTTAGCTGTTACAAAAGAGGAACGCTTCAGTTCCAGAAATCGATTTTCTATCTCAGAAAATCGCAGGTTCAGCACTGCTGTGCAATTACAGAAGAGACACAATCTGTTCTTCTAACCTATGCTCAAAGTATAAAACCAGAACTGCTGTTCTAAAACTCAGACAGAAAACAGAACTGCTGTTCAGAAATCTTTTGCACTGCCTTAATTTATAAACAGAACTGCTGTGCGTTTACATTTATAGGAAAAATAAAGATCTGAGTTAAACAATAAATTAAACAAAATATCTGCTGATCTCTATCTGCGTATTTATTGCAGAAGGCGGTGATGCCTTTTCAGCGAAAACAAGTCGGTTGTCTGCAGGGGATTTAATTCTGAATTTAATGCTCAAAATATCAGTGGATTTTTGCGGCACCGAACAATCTGAAATGGCTGCTGAAGATCAGATTTCGGTTCTGTATTTAATTGTTTGCAGTTGGAATTAAATTCCAACAATAGATCCCTGTCTCTAAAACTTCAAACAGCTTAGCGAAACAACCATTAAAATGAAAATAAATTAAGGCAAGATGGTTGGCCGTCTACAGTTCAAAGAAAACAAAAACAGAGGCTTCAATCCAATACCTTATCTGCGGTGCCTGCACTGTAGCCACTCTTTCTGATTCTGAGTTCAGCTATCCATCCTTTGGGCAGCCATTGTGGCGGTGGAAAAGATATGAAAGGCTTCCGTAGTTTATATGTAGTAGTCGTACCAGGCAAGCTGTTAACTTGCTCTCCAGTGGTCTGAGCTCTAGATTTTGAAGGCTGTTCATTCTCAGCTCTGTCAAGTTTACTTTCCTGGTGAGAAGGCGAAAGCGGCTTGTTGTTTTCTGACTGAATTTCAGAAGGATTTTCAGTCTGTACCGTGCCAAGAATTTCATCAGGAGCAGTAGGAGCTTCATTTTAAGCTCTTTCATGTTTGATTTCATGATGAGAATGCAAAGGCGGCTTGGAATCCACCTTGTTTTCTGACTGAATTTCCATAGTGGAGGGCCAATGCAGATGGTATACGGATGGGTTTACAGTGTTAAAAGGTTAAAATACGGTATACAGAATGCAAATTTGATTGGAATTTTGAGAGAAGTTATACTTCCATGCAAATTTGATTGGAATTTTGAGAGGAGTTATACTTCCATTTTGACGGTAATATACAGACTCTTTAATTCCAGAATTTTTGGCATATTTTGAGAGGATGTAAATAAATTATTTTATTGAAAAATAATAAAATCTTGCCGGATATGTTAATAAAATCCGGTAGGATTTTTTGTAAATCCAAGTTACAATTGTCAAACTTCAAAATGATGTTTTTGATGGTTGGCATTGAATATATTTCCACAATTAAAAACATGATTCAAACACTGCTATGCAAGATTTTTTGAATCTTTTTTGCCCAGATCCTCGGTAGACAACTCTTTTTTTAATATAAATAAACAATTTGAATATTGAAAAATAATTTCCCGGTCTACCAACTCTTTTTTTTAATATAAATAAACAATTTCAATATTGAAAAACAATAAAAGCTTGACAACTTCAAGATTTTCGGTGCCCAAGATGTTTTTGATTGATGACATTGAATCCATTTCCACCATCAAAAACATGATTCAAACACTCCTACTCCGAGATTTTTTGAATTTTTTTTGCCTAGATTCCGGCCACTTTTGACTATTTAGGGAACTCCTATTATTTTTTTAATATAAATCAACAATTTGAATAGTGAAAAATAATAAAACTTGGCTACTTGAAGATTTTGGGTGCTGGTGATGTTTTTGGTTGATTGCATTGAATCCATTTCCACCATCAAAAACATGATTCAAACACTACTACTTCAAGATTTTTTGAAATTTTTTTGCGAGAATTCCAGTCACTTTTGGCCATTCACCGTATTCCTTTGTGTAGAAGACTCTTTTTTTTAATATAAATCAACAATTTGGATATTGAAAAATAATAAAAGCTTGACTACTTCAAGATTTTGGGTCCGTGAGATGTTTTTGATTGATGACATTGAATCCATTTCCACCATCAAAAACATGATTCAAACATTGCTATTGCAAGATTTTTTGAATCTTTTTTGCGAGGATTCTCACCACTTTTGGCCGTTCATGGGATTCCTCACCCTGAGTAGACCACTCTTTTTCTTGATATAAATCAACAATTTGAATATTGAAAAACAATTAAAGCTTGACTTTTATTTATTTAAAAAAAAATCTCATAAAATATCGAATTTATTTATTTATTAATTCACTCAAATTCCCCAATATTTTCTCTAGAAAACAATGAAATTTCTTACACGATTTTGATAAAATGCAGCCCATTTTTTTTTGGAAATTTGTGTTACAATTGTCAAGCTTCAAGATTTTGGATTTTTCTGTGGCATAGGTTTTTGATGGTGCTGAATCATTTCCACCATAAAAAATGATTCAGTTGATTTAAATAAAATACCAAATTCTTGTGAAAATGGACCATTCGAGCCAAATTGTTGCAACGCTCATGAAACACATATGATAATTAAACATTAATTGTTTACCTTGATAACATTTATTTATTTTTATTTTCAACCACTCATGGGTTTCAATGAGAATTCATTAAACATAGAGTGCACAATTATAGTTGGATAATTTATGAATGTTATAAAGATATTGGTGTATTAAATATTTCTCTTTCTAAGTATTAAATTCCTATTCCCAAGAGAGCAGGGTCGTGCTTTATTTATTAAATTGGGGTTCACGTAATACACTAAGGTTTCGGCATATGCATCATTCTCGCTTGATTAAATGGTTAACCTGGAATGTCTATTTGAAGAATTCTCTAGAGTTTGTCATCGTAATGCCTCCCAGCACTTTGAGTTAATTTGCACTTAACAGATGTATTGATCTCCACCATCCAAGTACTAGTGTTATCATTGGACGGTGCAGATGTGAGCGACAAGGCTAATGGTAACTGTTCCTACCTTTGGCTCCCTCTCGACTTGGTCATTCTGCCTCTCTACCCTAGCAGCTCTGCAACTCTTTATGTTGAAGAAATCTTAATTCAAACCTATCGATTTCTCATTAACGAGTTGTGGCTACCCTTGCAATGGCGTTAGACACTATTCTTTTCCTTTTAACTCACATTTCTTCTAGGGTTAGGTCGGGTTGTCATGGTGCCTAAATGGCATGGAGGAGGAACCATTATAGTTCTCACTCACCTCTACTCTAGATGCAACCTTATCTTCATTTTACAAGGAAATAAGGGTTCTTTTCATTTATTTTCGATTATACTCAATTACAACGGTAACTAGTGGTTATGAGGAATCTACGACTACGGACAAAAGTATCTTCCCTAGGCTAGGTGGACTAACCTAGAACCACAAAAAGACAAAGGGACTAATTTTTTCCTTAAAGTAAATAGATAATGGGATGAAGCCTACCTAGAATTTATCGTATGCTTCGCTTCTTCCTTGTCTTGAATGTTCATATCCTAGTTTTGATCAATATTATTAGAACCCACACAGTCAAATAACACAAGCTAACAATCCATGGAATCTATGTAGCATCATCTAATCACTTTATTCAATAGATCAACATGGTATTGAAATATATGAAACCATAACATCATATGTAGGAAAACAAAGAACTCTTTGTATTAATAGAAATGGAGTGAGTTACAACAAAAAATAGGTGTTGATCTTGTAAAAGAGCTCTTCCAGGTTGACTTATCCTTTCCTTGTCACAAAGTGCACCTCTAATCACCCTAATGCATCGAAATATATTTCTCACATCAATAGCATAAGGGTAGAATCATTCTTCAAAAGCTAACAACAACCGATCAAGTGCTTGTAGAATGAGGTAAATATATAGGTGAAGGAGGTAGTTCATGAATTCCTATCCTTTTACCCATCTAGGCTTAAGATCCACTCTTGATTAGAGGATGAGCTCAAGGGATAAGGGATGAAAACTCTGAGGTAGGGTAGGATAAGATTCTAAACTTTTATCTGAGGTAAATAGTCACAACAGATCCTGGAAGCTTCTGGAAGTGGAAGCTTCGAGATTCTTTCTCATTTTCTCGAATTTCTAGAATCAACATTCCCCCAACACTCAGAAACCTCCTAGTGATCAACGCAGGTGCAAAGTATGGAAACCTAGTAGTCAACGCTGTCGACTAAGAGGCCAGGGAGCTTTGATCCTTAAAACAATTGAAACAAGTTGCTTTCATGAAGAAACGAAGGGTTTAGAATGAGTCATGCTTAAGGCTTTGTGCAAGGATGTTGAAAAGGAGGTCAAAGGATGTTGATTTATCGAGTTGAAGGCCTATTGACGAGATGTGACAAAAAGACCTATAGTAGATTGTGCCTTAAAGCGCAAAGTCAGAAATGATAGCTCATGACTCAAATGTTTTACCATGTGACAAGTTGAGATCAATAACAATCAACAAGATCATTATCCCTTACAATACATTTACATCATGCCATGTTTGCTGAGGGAAGCATACCCATACTCAACACATAAGCTAATCATTACATGTACAATTACCAAAAGACACATCCACAGATGACTGATGGTTGACCCATGACTAAATGAATGCATGTATGATCATAGCCATCATACGTTGTGATCTTGTACTACTCCTGAAATTGTAGCCTGGATGGATGAAACTATATATGGGGTCTTCTATCTCATTCACATGACCTACCATTGTACAAGTCTAACCATGTGAATCAATGGGATGAGGTCAAACATGGTAGACACCATATGATTATCGCCAAATCATGTAAGTCGTTAATAGATGCGAGAGAAACCATTGATGATGTTAATGACCCTCAAGGTACTGAAGTACAATCCATATGGTGTGAATAAATGAGTTGATGTTGAACACCACACATAATCTTTCAATCAAAGGCCAATGATGTAAACTTGTGGCCAAGAGTGAGGAAACTTTCCATTGATGTATGCAAAAAACTAGTTACCAAGGGATGTTTCTAAGTCAACTTCTTGGATAATAATTTGATGTCGACAAACAACCCGTCATGGGAGGGCCTTGATGTATCCCCAGCAACGACACAAAACATGTATGATCATTTGAGACAGAATGATCATAATGATGATGATACGGAACTGGATTAGGAAAGGTAGACATGGACTCAGGCCTTAAGAGTATTGTAGTAGATACTGATTGAATGACTTTTCTTGAACACTGTGGCGACACTGAATGAAATTGGTAGCATTGACAAAAATCTAAAAATAGAGGCTTTGAAATGGTATGATAAACCAAAAGACAAGCATATTTCCCAACCCAACAACCATGGAGATGAAGTAGAAGAGTGTTGTATTTAAGAGTGACTTGGTACCATTAACAAAGGACTACCTTGTTTTCCCAATTTCCCCAATCATACTCGTGAGTACCTCTTTATTTTTTAACAAGCTTGAGGAGGATAACATATGCTTGATCTATAAGTTCATCCTTCAGATGAAACCCTCTGAGAATATTTAACAAACATAGATAAGGAGTGATTTGGTCCCGTCATGAACGATGAGTTCATCGTTGTTTGATGTTTTAATGAGTCCAGCGAAGGTATAACTCAACATATTTTTTATGTTTAAAGAGTTTGAAAAAAAGAAGAAAATAAAACTGTAGATATTCCTTTTCATAAATAGTCCCTTAGGTCCGAAAAGACAAAAAATAATACCCAAGAGAACCTCTTATCCATGTTCGACTAAGGTATTCATTTTTCGTAGTTAGAATATATCAGCCGAGAAAAGGGTTAAACTTACACTGAGTAGACGTATTTTCATTTACTTTAACGAGTTCGAGAACATGAGTGCTCATCAATCTTTTCATATTTTGGGAGCCTGAAAAGCGCTGAAAGAGGATTTTAGGGGATTCCTTTTTTGTAAGTTTATGGAGCCCAAAAAAGTTATAAAAGTATGCTCCTCCTGGAGGAGTGAGTTGTATAAAGGATAGCGATTGGTTTCGGTCATGATGGAACTGCTCAAAGCACACAAAGGTCAAGAGGAATTTTGGGTTACAATTGTCAAGGTTCACGATTTTGGATTTTGGGTGTGGCGTAGGTTTTTGATGGTGCTGAATCATTTCCCCCATAAAAAACGATTCAATTGATTTAAAAAAAACACCAAATTCCTTTGAAAAAAGCGTTCTAGCGAAATTGTTGCAACGCTCATCAAACAAAAATATGATAATTAAACATTAATTGTTTATCTTGATAACATTTTTTTATTTTTATTTTTAACCATAGATGGATTTCAACAAGAATTCATTAAACATAAAGTGCACATTTGTAGTTGGATAATTTATGAATGTTGTAACGATATTGATGTATTAGATATTTCTCTTCCTAAGTATTGAATTCCTATTCCCAAGAGAACTGGGTCGTGCTCTATTTATTAACTTGGTGTTTAGTTAATACACTAAGGTTTCTACATATGCATTATTCTCGCTTGATTAAATGGTTAACCTTGCAATGTCTATTTGAAGAATTCTCTAGAGCCTGTCACCGTAATGCCCACCATCACTTTGAGTTAATTTGCGTGTAACAGGTGTATTGATCTCCACCATCCAAGTACTAGGGTTGTAATCGGATGGTGAAGATGTCAGCGAGGAGGATAATGGTACTATTCCTACCTTTTGCTCCCTATCGACTTGGTCATTCTGCCTCTCTGGCCTAGCAACTCTACAATGCGTTATGCTGAAGAACTCTCGATTCAACCCTTATCGATTTCTCATTAATGAGTTGTGGCTACCCTTGCAATGGCGTGACACTATTCTTTTCCTTTTTACTTAGATTTCTTTCACGGTTAGGTTGGGTTGTCATGGTGCCTAAATAGCATGGAGGAGGAACCATTACAATTATCACCCACCCATACTCTTGCAAGCAAACTTATCTTCATTTTACAAGGAAATAAGGGTTCTTTTCATCTATTTGACAATATCCTCAATTTTTGCAGTAACTAGTGGTTATGCGGAATCTACGAATGCACACCGAAGCATCTTCCCTAGGCCTAGTGGACTAACCTAGAACCACAAAAAGACAAATGGCCTATTGTTTTCCTTAAGTAAATAGATAATGGGATGAAGCATACCTGGAATCTATCGTATGCTTCACTTCTTCCTTCTCTTGAATGTTCCTATCCTAGTTTCTATCACTATTATTAGAACCCGCACAGTAAAAAAACACAAGCCAACGATCCACGAAATCTATGCGGCATCATCTAATCAATTTATTTAATAGATCAACATGGTATTGAAATATATGAAACCATAACATCATATATAGGAAAACAGAGAACTCTTGGCATTAACAGGAATTGAGTGAGTTACAACAAAAAATAGGTGTTGATCTTGTAAAAGAGCTCCTCCAAGTTGACTTATCCTTTCCTTGTCACAAAGTGCACCTCTAATCACCCTAATGCATGGAAATATATCTCTCACATAAACAACATAAGGGTAGAATCACTTTTCAAAATCCAACAACAACCAATCAAATGCTTGTGGAATGAGGTAAATATATAGGTGAAGGAGGTAGTTCATGAATTCTTATCCTTTTACGCATCTGGATTTGAGATCCACTCTTGATGGGAGGATGAGCTCAAGGGATAAGGGATGAAAACTACGAGGTAGGTTAGGATAAGATTCTAGACTTTTATCTGAGGTAAATAGTCACAATAGATCCTGGAAGCTTTTGGGAGAGGAAGCTTCGAGATTCTTTATCTCTTTCCCGAATTTCTAGAATCAATGTTCCCCCAACAATGAGAAACTTGCTACTGATCAACGTAGGTGCAGAGTATGGAAACTTGGTAGTCAATGTTGTCCACTAAGAGGCGAGGGAGCGTTGACCCTTAAACAATTGAAACAAGGTGATTTTAGGTAGAAACGCAAGGTTTAGAATGAGTCATGCTTAGGGCTTTGTGCAAGGATGATGAAGAGGAGGTCAAAGGATGTTGATTTATCTAGTTGAAGGTGTATTGACGAGATGTGACAAAATGACCTATAATAGATTTCCTCCTAAAGTGAAAAGTGAGAAATGATAGCTAATGATTGAAGTGTTTTACCTTGTGACAAGTTGGGGTCAATAACAATCAACAATATCATCATTTGTTACAATACATTTACATCGTGACATCTTTTCCAAGGGAAGCATACCCATACTCAACACATAAGCTAATCATTACATATACAATGACCAAAATGCACGTCCACAGATGACTGATGGTTGACCCTTGACTAAATGAATGCATGTATGATCATAGCCATCATACGTTGTAATCTTATACTACTCCTGAAATCGCAGCTTGGATGGATGAAACTATATATGGGGTCTTGTATCTCATTCATGCGACCTACCAATGTACAAGTCTAACCATGTGAATCAATGAGATGAATTAGAACATGGTAGACACCATATGATTACCGCCAAATGTTGTAAGTAGTTAACATATGTGAGAGAAACCATCGATGATGTTAATGACCCTCAAGGTACTGAAGTACAATCCATATGGTGTGAATAAATGAGTTGATGTCAAACACCACACATAATCTTTTGGTCAAAGGCCAACGATGTAAACTCATCACCAATGTTGTGGGAACTGTTCTCCAGTGTTGTGGGAACGGGAGGAATATCCCCTAGTCCATTGGAACACGAAAAAACAAGAAGAACCTGAACAGTATGATCCTCACTCTCTATGGGAAAAGTACGATTGACTAAAGGTGGAATTGGGTAAACCATTTTCTCAACCAATGGTTGGTCAAGAACAAACTCATGGGATTCATGTTCAAAAAGAGTGGGATTGATTGGATTCAAATTTTGATCATCACTTCATCAACCAGTGGAGGATTGGGAGAAAGATTTTGGTAACGAGATGGAAGTCGTGTAAGTTTTTCTAATACATTTTAGGCTTCATCCATTTGAGGACAAAGGTGAATAAGATGATTTCCTTCAGATAAGCTACATGAAAACTTAACTTTACCCTTTTTCCCATTGACCTTTTTGTCACTTGTTGAGGTTTTATAACCAACACGATCTCCATAGGCTGATGAAAAAGGTCAATATGAGCCTCTAGACCACAGTTCTAATATCTTGG
Source organism: Pinus taeda (assembly GCA_000404065.3). Lineage (NCBI taxonomy): Eukaryota > Viridiplantae > Streptophyta > Pinopsida > Pinales > Pinaceae > Pinus > Pinus taeda. Next base: position 65,749 of record APFE030444530.1, on the reverse strand, counting down.
GAATACCAGGACAATCTCTAATAAGGTAGTTGTAACCCTCTCCTCTCGACATGTACCCAATTAACCGACCAACGAGGGTAAACATGTGATGAGAAGTTATTATGATATGATTCAACCTCCTAAGTTACCTGAAGGAAGTGGAATCGACAAAAACACACCATACCAGACCTTCTCCACTTGCTACGGGACTCCCAGAATGCATCCCAGTAATTCCTCTGACCAACCCCTAGGTCCCACTAAGCTTTTAGATCTATAAATCCATGGACGACCCCTTAATATGGACACGGGTGCGTCTAAGAACCTTTGGACGCATGCACAACATGGGTATGCCTATTCCGAGGGAATGTCCTACTCATACCTATGACTATGAATCCAGGATTTGGGCCACTTTTCAATCCTAGAAGCCAAGTCACTACCAAGAAACCATTGTAACTTTTAGAATCCATAAATTACATAATGATAAGACTTACAATTCAAAAATTGACTCAAGGACTAGGCCTAACCATCCCCAACTAGGACTAACATTCTGTCAAACAATTGGCATCAATGCACTCTACAAGAAATGAATACAAGGCAAAGCATAAAAGAATAATATCTCATATGAGATTGGATAAGAAGGATCACCAACCTCTTCCCTTAACTGTTTTGACATCAATTAGGTCTTGTACCCATTTTCCTTTTAATTACAAGTAAATACATGAAATAACCACGACAATAACTAATCATATAACCATGCTTATAACCAGTATTAAACCATGAAAATAACAATGAGATAACAATCATTAAAGCCACATATTAGCAAGCCAAAAAGCAAGGGATCTTAGCTTTTATTAAACATAGGCAAAGTCAACCAGGTTTGGGACTTCCACATACCACTTGGCCATAGTGATGAAGCTCATCGATAGGTAAATTATATGGGCCTTAATGCCACTCTCCAGCTTATTAAAATCAATTTTTCTTACATTTCTTTACATATTTTATTATATTTTGCTTAGTAAGAAGGGTAAAGGTGAGATGTTATATCATGTGGCCTAATGTGCATTAATTGCATGATTTGGAGCGGTTTTTGGCTAATTTAAGTGCAAGAATTAGAAGTAGAAAAGAAACAGGGATTTTAGGAGATTGGGTCTCCCTCCTTAACTCCTCAATCACTTGAAGGTTCCTCCAGTAGATCTCATCAACTCGGAGTTACAAGTAGCCAAGCCCACCGAGTTCATTGGCAGCCAAGCCAGTGATAGTTGAAGACAAGTTAATCTCGATTTTGGGAGCTGAGAATCCCTAATTTTAAGGAAGAATTTGTTAGCTTCAGTTGTATAAATAAGAAGGCATAGGGCCTCGTTAGGATTCTAGTTTTTATCGTATCCAAGAGGCAATTTCAAGCTTAAGATATTGTGACTATTATTTTAATGTTATTTTTGATATTTTGGTGATAATGAAAAGGGTTTCTTTGATCGAGAACTAAGTTGACTTAGAGGGATGAAGCTCTTGGGTTAGGGCCCAACCCTAGCATTAGAGGATCCTCTTCTTTTTGTACATGTATCCTTAGATTAAAATCATAGATTAGTTTTTGAAATTATTTTTGTTTTGTTGAATTTGCAAGTCTTTGAATGTTTGGTGAGTTTCGCTTCCATTAGTTGGAGAAGTAGATCGGTTCTATAGTAGTGAAAAGTAAATTTAGAAAAGCTGGTGACAATGGCCTCATCTTGATCTACCTCATGGAATCATGATTTGAGGGCCCCACTCTCACATCCCCAAAAACAAAGTTATCTTTTATTTATTACACAGCTTAGGATTTCTTGTCGAGTAGACCATTGTTAATGATTTCTTAGAAGCACCTACAATTGTCATTTTGGTTCCTTAATTTTTTTGTGGATTAGAAAACATTCCATTTCATAGGTTTGATCCACTAGCCATCAATAAATTAGTTTCTCAAATTCAACTCATATTTTCCACATTTACATAAAGTTGTGCATAAATGAAGAAATGAATATTCGTTGTTGTAGGAGTTTTTGATTTGTAGGGAGGAACTCATTCCACCAGCCTCATCTAACGTTTTCTCCATCTCTCGCCAAACCTTACCAATCACCAATTCAGATTTCTGTTTTGTAGCTACCATGGACAACCACCTTGAGATAATCCAACCATCCTAAAGAGTTGGGTTGATCCTTGGGTAGTGTGCACCTTCGCCATACCTTATTCCACTTTTAGCTAAGTTTCCTGCAGTAAACTGGGACATCCTGTAGTAACTACAAGAAATCTTGTAGCAACTATAGGAAACCCTATAACGACTTGTTTTAGACTGTTTTGGGTAGAAATAATGATCAGAGTCTAGGGAAGGCCTTCAACTTGACCTCCATACCCCTCAATGCCATTTTTGACCAATTTTGCCATATCTTCCTCTCATGCAAAAGATCAGCTTGATTAGCTTAACATTTACATTTCTAAATTGAAAACCAAAAATATTTTCTACAATTTTTAGCTAATGCATTCGTACATTAGTCTTGGAAATGTTAGGATCATTTCCATGCCTACTTAGTCTAGATAAATAGATGATAGAATGCAAGGTTAAATAAGGTCTCTTCTGCAAGTAATATTTGTTAATTCCTAGCTCGGTGATTTCATGTCATTTTCATAGCATGCACTTTCATTTCTTTAAGATTAGGCAAGAATTTACTTTCTGCATTAAAGATAGTTTTACATTAAGTAGTCAACCTCCTTCTAGTCAATAGAAGACTGGTTTGAAAAACCCTAGTGGTCTATTGCCCTAGTTGAGAAGTGACAAGAGTAGATTGGTGCATCTGTTGTGTATATAACACTATCACCTCCAAGTTTGTACAAACCTTGGGTGGATAAAGTAAAGTTGGTCACCCTAGGAGTTGCAACATCCTTTCTGGAATATTGGGGCTCAACACGTTTTGGTGTCGTTGCTGGGGAGGTGTCTAGGTAGATGTGATTTCTTATTTCCTTTTTGTTTTGCATTCAATAGATAGTTGTAATTTATGCTTTCTTTCCATTCGTCAAGTAGTTCAATTCAACAAATAGTTGCAATTTCTACTTTCTTTCCATTCTGCAAGTAGTTCTAAAAAACATTAAAAGAAAAAAACAAATTTCTTTCAAGCCTCATAAGAGTAGAGACAACTTAGGAAAATTTCTGCCAAATACCCCCACACCATCAAACAACCAACCTTCCCTGTTTTTTAGTGGTTGTGAGCTAGAGGACCCATTAGGTGAACAACTAGAGATCTTTGAAGAGCCTATTGGGGAAGAAGAAGAAGAAACCATTCCACCAACCTACACCATGGCTAAAAATAGAAATGGGATTGAAAATATAAATGGAGCTGAAAACAAAACTGAGGGTGATTTTCCCATTAGAGAAACTAATGGAGATGCTAGGATGAAAAACATAAACCCCTTTCCCCTTCCTCACTTCCATGGCTTAACCTTAGAGGACCGTGATACATTTTTATTCGAGTTTGTTTTCATCTGCAAAACTTATGATTATACCTCTGACGATTGGAAGTTGAAGTTGTTTCCATCCACCCTTAAGCGTGCAGCCTTGCATTGGTTAATGGGTTTACCTGGGGACAACATCACTACCTAGGCTCAAATGCAACAAGCCTTCAACAACAAGTACGAGATTATTGTATGTCCAAAGACACCAAAGAAGAAATCGTTAGAATGACCTTGGGACATGATGAATCCTTGGAAGATTATGAGGAAAGGTTGCAACTAAGCTACCAAAGGGACAAATGCACTCTTGATCCTTAATCACTCATGCTAGTCGTTCTTAGAGGGATAAGGGAATATATCCTAGAAACCCTAAACATTGTGTTGGGAGGGGACATCTACCAGTTATCTTATGATGATATCAAGACAGTTTTCAGAAATCATTATGGGGTAGCCAAAAAGAAGGGTAGGGCTAGTCAATATTTGGTCAGTTCATCCTCCTCCAACACATTCATCAAAAGTGAAATTGGGAACATGTTGGAAGACATTAAGAGTGAAATGTTGCATACCCTTGCTCTGCAAATGGACACCATGAAAATCAAGAGGAATTAGGAGGAAGTAGAAAGAGCCTTAGCTTCCTTTTGTCCTAGATGCACCACGAGGCACCCTAGAAATGAATGTTCATTGAATCTTATAGAGATCTGCTCAGTCTATGAGGAGAACCACTCCACGGACAAGTGTCCTTCTTTGTCTGGATTAAACTCTATGTATCAAGGAACTGAAGGTGTGACTGAACAACTCTGCTATATCAACCAAAGGAGGCCTCAAGGACCTCGAACACACCGATAGGGCATGTAAGAGGCCTCCTATTCATATTACAACCCTATCCAAAATGTATCCAATCCCCCTTGGTGTCCTCCTACTCATCCTTCATGGTCTACACCTTCTCCCCGGTCTTTTGCACCTCAATACCATTCCCAACATGTGAATCAATCATTCCAGCCATATGCTCCCACACAACCTCAATGGAATACACCCTCATAGGGGTGGAGGCCGCCATACAACCAATATCAAGCCTTACTACCTCCACCTCCATCTCAACCCGAGCTCCTTCACCCTGCTCTGCCTAAGCAACCTTAGATGCCTGCTGAACCAAATCCGAACCCGAACAACAAATAGGCACAATAGGTCTATAGTGGAGAGAAATCCTACCCTTCCTATGTTGTTGAAATTCAAGAAATAAACCTCAGGTCTGGAAGAGTGATTCCAGATAATCAACTTCCATCTCCACCTAAGGAGCTTGATGAGGAAACGAAAAAGAGTGTTCCTTAAGACAATCCACCTCCTTTTCCTAAGATATTAATCCATCCTAGCCAAAACACCCAAGAAGGACTAAAATTCTACGTGAATTGAAAAACTTGTGTGTTAAAATCCCACTACTCGTGATCAAAATCTGGATTAGGGGCAAACATTTGCTCAAAACCAAAGTGCTCAAAATCACTCAAAAACTGAATGGCCATGTCCATCTTGGTCATATGATCCCAACGTAACTCATTTCACTCAAAACGGAGCTCGCATGAGAAAGATATTGCATTATGATAGTTTCGTCAAACATACAAAATTTTGGGTATAAGGTTGACTCAGGAGCTGACTAGGCATTCGTACAACCCAGTCAGCAAAAAGTATATTCCAAGGAATATTCCTTAAAATATTCCCAGAATATTCCCATGGGTGGTTCAATTGAATGGTGAAAAGTGTTGGCACCATATTTGGTCAAGGGCATTGAGGTGGACCAATGAGAGGCTGACACATGGCAAGCCCGAACGCTGTCATGTGCCCTCTCAAAGGTGAAATAAAATGTTGTTTGGAAGGTCAGGGAATCGAACCCATGACCTCCCCTGCACAAGCCCCACTCTCCACCGCTATGGCACAACCATTGGTGGTTGGGGAGGAGAGGGCCAACCCCCTCCACATGTGACCAACACTGCAAACTAGGAGCCAACACCAATTTCTAAACACATGCTTAATGTGCTAACTAAAGTTTAACACTAATTAAACCATGCTTATCCTTAATTAAAGCACGGATTAACTTGGCAGTAGTTTTGGCAGGTCCAAATAATCCAACATTGCTCCCAATTTGGCAGGGTTAACTGGAGTTTCTCCAGATTTGGTAGATTTTTCCTAGGGAAAACTGAAGAGACCATAACTTCTTCATTATTTGACCAATTTTGGCTCAGAAAGAGTCATTCCTAGATGATTTGGATGCTCTAAAAACAATGGAATATGTTACAGATGCAGAAAGGCAATTCTATATGTTATTTTTCTACCTTAAATTTTAAGGAAGCGTAGAGCCACCAGGAAAGGAGGTCAAGCTTAGATCAGCTGCAGTCCAATTACAGAGCTTGGATAGTCATTTTTGGGTTTTTTTGGTCTTCATAATCCAATGGAGCAGGTTGCAAAGACATTGGACCAATGCAGGTGCATGTAATCAAATAATTGAACATTAATCCAAAGAGGGCCTAACCATTAGAGCAGGTCCAAGGAGATGTAGCCCAGGAGGGGTGAACTCCTTTATCAACTTTGTGCTATGAGTTGTTGTGTTTTACTTCTCTACAATTTACTTGTTGTATATGTGTTTTAAATAGCTAATTAACCTCAAATTTCTCATAAAAGACACTCAACACGACACATAATTCCTCACATTTTGGTTAATTTGAGATGATCCTAAATTTATTTTTAATAATGATGAGGGACCTTGCATGGCATTAGAAGGTTTTCCCAACATCCAGATAATGTTGGTATTAGAGCAAGTTAGGTCATTTTAACCCTGAGATAGTTTGCCAAGTTAGCTAGAAAATTAGCTATTGGTTTTGTATTTGTGCAAGGAGAATTTAACTGCGTGCAAATTTATGTGTGTAAGCTGAAGAAGGGAGATGCTTCTCTGTTGAGAAACTTTTTGAAGCTTTTTGATACATTACAAGTGTGATGGCAGCTTCACCAAGTGATGTTTCTAATCCATCTTCCTTAGCAAGACTCTTTGATTTAGAGATGTTGCAAGAGCATAGCATCATGAGAGATATGGTGCAATAGATGAATGAAGATAGGAAGGAGAACACTATACTTCAAGAGGAGTTGATGGCCACGAAGGAGGAGAAGAAAGAGCTTCTTGAAAAGATGCATGAGATGGAGATTCAACTCCATGATGCCAAGGAAACCATAGCCAAGTATGTACAGGAAAATGAGGTATGTAATTCAAGTTTATCTTCAATTTCCTCTCAAAATGAATGTTTTGGTGCTTTTGAAAGGAACACTAGAGGAATATGGTCCAAATTATTGATGAATATGGGCTATGAAGGTAAAGGGTTTGGAAAGCATGCACAAGGCATAGCTGAGCCAATTGTTGTTGAGGAAAGGCCCAGGTATTTGGGTCTTGGTTATGGATAACATGATGGAGAATGCTCCAAAGCCAAGGATGCACATGAAGGTATTCCAAGAAAGACTTTCATTACATGTTAATTACCTCAAGATTGTAAAGTTTGTGTTCACTAGGAATGCAAAAGTTTTATACTCATTTTGAAAGAATATGCTCATAAGCATGCAACTAGTGGAATGGAAAACAAGAGGATGTTGAAAGATCTAAGGTCATTGAAACCATTGTTGGTATTCTGAAGAGAGCCACTACCTCATCAAATTCACCTCTTCAAGAAGGAGACGTAGGTGAATGTGCAAGGTATAAATCTGCCTTTAATCAAGTTTCTTTTGATTATGATCAACATGGTAAATCTTCAGATACGATTTGGAGAAAATTTAAATGTTCCTTTTGTGGTTTAAATAACCATACTGTTTCAAGGTGTTGGAAGAGGATAGCCATACACAGGAAAATTTCAAAACAAAAGAGATAGAAAACCAAAGGTCCATTGGATAATGGAAATCACGTTGAAAAGAATATGCAATTATTTTTCACTCATTGCCATAAGCGGGGTCATCTTGTAGACAAGTGTTAGACTTTGCATCCAACAAGTCATCCATGAAATTTGAAAAAGGTGGAGAGATATTTTGACAAGAATGGAAAAGAGGATTCCATAATTGATGTGGGTTAGGATGATACACATGATGAAGTGCAGCTGAAAGAAGCGCCATTGAAATGGTTTGGAAAGAGATGGTTAGATTTCTTAACCAATTAAGGCCTTGCATTTCTTTTTATAATTGATCCAAAATTTTCCTTGTTGATGCATTTCCTTGTTCTTTTGATGCATTTCTTTTCTCCTGAAAATATGTTTCATATTGCATGAAGCAAGATGTTATAAAAGTAGAGTTATGTTGCCTCACTTAGATGCAATAAAGGTGGAAATTTTCAACAACACTTTTGCATGCATGTTTTACTCTTGAACTTGCATGTTTGTGCCAGGAAGGTGTTTGAAAGTGGAGTATGTTGACTCACTTTATTGTAGCAAATCTGGTCATTTCATCTCTTTAATTACTCATACATACGAATGGGATTCTTGTACTTATGATAGAGTTGAGAATTGTTATAAATGCATGATAGTTTGTGTGTGAACAATGGAAGGTTTAATAGTTTCATTGTGTTTGAACATGCATGAGTGATTGACTTATGTTGGTTGATTGCTTTGTTAACATGTATGTTGTCAACATGAGAATGTTGATCATTTGCACATGCATGAGTGTCGGCTTGTGTGGTCGATTGATTGTTACATGTATGTTATATCAACTTGGAAGAGTTTATTTGGTCTCCAAAGATGAAAGGGAGATGTGACGAATTGTTCATGAGAATGTGGAATTCTTGTTGTAAATTGTCAAGTTGTTGTACATGCTTTTGCTTGACTTGAAAGTTAGTTATTTGAAGAAGCATGTTTTGTCGACTTGTGTTTAGTAGATGGTTTATACACCAAGATGTAAGAGTACATGGCGATGTTCACATGATGTGACATTTATTGCTTTGAATAAGCAAAAGGAAGATGTCGTCAAGTTATATCCTTGCATGAGTATTTTTCAAGGTTAATGGTGTTTTATGTGACAAGATGTCACAGGATTTTGGAAGGTCCATGCTTGAGCAAGAGGCTCATGATTTGTCTTCATTCTCAAATCATGACTTGAACAAAATGTTAATACTAGAGGATTATGGAATCAAGAAGCGAAAGTGGCCAAAAATGCCAAAAAAAATTGTAGCCACTATAGACCATTTGACATGTTGATGCCAAGAAGCGAAAGAGATGGCAAATGCATTATTCTAGATGTGGAATTTGGAAACATGGAGGTAAAAGAATGGTCATTTCTTTTCTCATTATTACTGATATTGGAACTCATTGCTTTTGTTCACTCAGATGGGCTTAGCATGGAAAATTGGTTTCCAAGGAGAAGCTTGCATCGAATACATGTGTTGCAAAGGAGGAACATGATTCTCAATGGGAAGGCCATCAGTCAACTTTCCAAGCACCGAGGGATCGCTTTGATACAACGGGGTGTTTAATCAGAAAGTAGCTAGCAAGTGTTGGATTAGGTCAGCGGCAAAAGGAGAACATTGGTTGAAGTGCCAAGCCATTTGCAAGGCAAGGCATGTCAGTGAACCCAAGTGGTTGTCATGGAGATTTTTCAAAGTAGAATCAATTGTACGTAAATATTCCTTGTATGTAAATCTAACAAATTGATACTTTTTTTGAATTTTTTTACCAAGTTGGCCAAACTTGGAACTAGGGTATAAAGAGCAATTTATTTTACTAAAATAGTGGGAGCCTAAATTTAATTTCTAAGATTTTTTTAGCAATTTAGAAGAATTTGGTAATCATAATGTAAAGAAACTCTTTCACAAAGATCACTGGAACCGAAATCTAAACAAAAGAAGTTATCAACATTATTCTTTTGTGCTTCAAAGTGCTAGACAATAATTTATTTCGCCAACTTAACCGTGGTTGAATTTTACAAAGGCCATATTAAAGACATATGCCAATTGAATGAAAATCTCAAGTAATTTCTTGTACTTGTGCACCTTAGATTTACAAGTTGTTGCAAAAATAAATATTTTGAATCAAATACATGTATAGCTTATAAGTAGGAGGCACATTCTATAGATACCATACTGTGATTTTGAGTGTCTTTGATCTGAACTACAACAACCTCCATTCTTTGATTTGTTTAAACATTGCTAAGAATATATTTATTTCACATAATAGACCTGTCTCTAAAATTTCAAATAGCTTAGCGAAACAACCATTAAAATGAAAATGAATGACATGGTGGACTAGATAGCTGAATCAACTTCCATTTCTTTTGTGACTATGGGTGCGCCTGGAGGGATTGTGTAAGAGAAGGTCGCAGAGGTGGAAGTTGTAGAGGGGGATGGATCCTGTGACCTAGGTGAAATAATAGAGGTATATTGTGGGTTTTATTCAATAATTGGGGATGCCGATGCTGACTAAAGTCCATCACCGGTGAGGTCAACAATAGGCATGACATGCGTTGTCTTTTTCTTCTTGGTTGTTGATACCTTAGTACATTTGGGCTACGTGGGCTAGGGGATGGTTGGCTTTTTCTGAGAGTGAGGGTCACGATCGGGGATAGCCACAACAAGGGGAGTAGTTATGATTAGATTGAACAAAATAAAATTTTGAAAAACAACAAACTAGGGAGTTGTATTTGATGAACCCTTGAAGTTGGAAATTGTGTGCTTAATGGAGCTCATCTGTTGCTCCATTTGATAGACCATGAACTGTAATTCCTCCTCTAGCCGCCTCTTCTTATTTCTCCCGGCCGTCTCTCCTCTCAGTGGTTGTGGTTTCATTCCCTCGAAAAAATATTTGTACTGGCCATTTGTAATATCGCAGGTGACCCCTGACCATGATCCAACCTCCATGTGGAATGCCCCTTCTGCTAACGCAAACCTTTCCGACCACATTTGGAAAGTCTGTAGGTGCATACATTGTGGCTTGATATAAGTCTGGCCATGTGTTACTCCAATCCATATTTCTTGGAAGTAGCTATTGATCAATTCCTTGGGGATTGTTTCTGCCTCCCCTATGGTTGCAAGCATCTTTTGGTACCAGCCTTTAAAGCATGTCTCATTGATATCTTTGCTGCTGAGGTCGTGAACATCCTCCATGGTGTGTATCTGAGCGCTAGTGGTTGCTCATATGTGATTTATGCGAGGTTCTCGCTTGCTAGAGGGCACTATTTCCACATCGCCTAGGTCATAATAAAATACCCGGAAATGAAATATGTGCTTCTTCTGTAGAAATCCTCACAAGCTTTAAATAAATCATTCAGTAGAAATGTAGACCGATTGAGAAAAATTCCTTCACAAAAGTGCTCCGCAACTAATATGGTGTCCAACGTGCACTCATTCTGGAGAAGTGTCATATTACCTTCCTTGAGATGATGTAGCAGGCGAATATGATGTGGTTTTATTGATCAAATCTATTTTAGTGCCCTTGCCACCACGCTTGGTGTTATACTTGTTGTAATAATCATTATCCCCCTCTTTCTTGGCTCACTTTGACCTTGTTTGGAACATTGTTGAGACCACATCTCATGTTGCTGAGAGTCTGGTGATGCGCTAAATGTCGAACACATGAATTGGGTATTCCTTGTCTAACAAAAGTGAACCACCATGCATCCTTCTCACTAGAATTTTAGTGCATTGTATTACAACAAAAGACGTTCCGAAGACCGATAAACTCCTTAAATTAATAAATGTCGACCGTTGGAGTGCCCAAAATGCTCCTTTAATCTTCGTCGCCATTGTGCCATCACCTTGAAAAATTATTCTATATATACCTCTCGCTTGAGCGCTAGAAACTTGAATCAATATGAGAGGTTGTTGTCTACTAGCGTTGCCTTGTCATATTTCGCATACAATGATTCCAAAACATTAATTCATTCATTTAATTTATCTTCACGAACTGTGATTATCTTTGTCATTATTCTATGTCACTGATATACAAAAGTTACAGGACACTGATAGAGAGTGTTTGACTGACATTATTGAGGTTTGAATTAAGACTCAAACAATTTTGTCACTTGAATTGGAAATTCTGAAAATTCCTGCATAGCCATGCAAATTGAGTAGACCAGCTTTGACATGACATTTTTGACTAGACTCGCTAACTAATTACTACGAAAACATTCCCTATGTAGAATCGATCATGTTAACTTTCCATTGGCTGAGCTGTGCCTGACTTGGATGATGCATGATGGGAAAAGTACAAAGTGGAGCAGATGGGTAATAATGTGACCGTAATGGTGGTTTTTATTAGTTAACTCTATCCATAATGGGAAACGATTCTACGGAAATTTACCTCATAGGGCTAATATTACCTAATTATTATGGAAAAGACTATGAGTACGGTGGATAAGACTTGTGAAACGTGTGATTGACCTCCCTGACAACAATCGGTTGCGGTGAGGCTGCACTAGAGCGGCAACTGAACTGACACATGAGAATTATTGTATTGAAAATAAAGAAATAAACAAACTGACTACTTGATTGGCTTATTCCTACTAACTCTAAACCTACCTATAGGCCATTTTCAAAGACCTCATCAATTAGAAGATTGGGTGTTGTGTTGGTGGAAAGGCTCTAGGCATGCATCATTCACCCATGTTGGTATCAATATTCCATCGAGTTGTGCAAGGTTCATTGCTTCAGACTCCCTGATTTCTGCAACTATGAAGGGACCAAGCCAATGGATTTGCAACTTACCTAGGAACTTATGAAACATTCTATCATATAATAAAACTTGTCCTCTCACTATGAACGATTTTTTCGTAATGTGACTGTCGTGCCATGCTTTCTACCTCCTTTTATCAACAGACTGGTGGAATTTAGCTAGAAATCTGGCTTCATCTAATTCCATCAATTCCTCCAAACACTTCTATAGTGATGCATCGTTCGTCATCTTTGTAGCTTAAGCAATGAATATGATCGGTACTGCAAATTCAACTGGTAGCATGAATTCCCATCCATATACAAACTAGAAAGACGTTTTCTTGTGTGATCTTTTAACTATCGTTCTGTACGCCCATAGCATGGATGGTACATGCTCATCCCAATATTCTCAACTTGTCGAACATATCTTCGTTATTCCATTTTCAAGTATCTTGTTGAATGATTTGACCATCCCATTAGCCTAAGTGTGGTATGGGTTTCTCTTATGATGTTGGACTAGGAAATTATCTAGGAGGGACACAATTGTTTTGTTTATAAAATGGGTCCCTTTGTCACTTATCCGGCTTTTTGGGCACCCAAACCTTGATATGATGTTTTAAAAAATGAACCTCACAGTTGTGTCTATTGTAAAATATTTCATTGGTGTCACCTCCACGCATCGCGTGAGATATTTGGTAGCTGTGATGATATATCGTGCTTGAGAATGACACGCTGACGGGTTGATCATACCAATGAAATTGACTACTGACTTCTCAAAGATCTTCATTGTATGTACCAGCTGTAATGGTAATTCATCACGATGCGATAGATTTCCAACTCTCTCACATACATCACACCCTTTCACATATTCTTTGGTATCCTTGTAGAGTGTAGGCCACCATAACCCTGCTTACAAGACCTTCCTCGCTGTTTCTTTCCCCTGACATGCCCGCCCACGACTCCAGAGTGGCACTCGCATAGGAAACATTTCCTTTCATACTAGAGGAGACGCCACTGCAAGAATTGATTGAGGAACAACTTATATAGATGTCCTACGATCAACTGATAGTCAGGTTCTCGCACCACCATGTGTCTCTTCTGCATCATCATATGTCCCTTTGGATATTTCTCTATGGCCAAAAAAGTTGTGATTTCCTCCAAGTAATCAGGTATTGTTTTGATGCGGTGTAAATTAGCGCCCAGTATTTGATCATCTAGGGAGCCCCCACTTTCCCCTGATTCCAGTCTTGAGAGGTGATTCAGTCTCACATTCAACCGGTTGGTTTTAATGATATGTTGAATGTAAACTCCTGGAACAACAATAGCCACATGGAGATTCTTGCCTCTAAGACTGGCTTGTTGACTAGGTATTTTAATGTTGAGTAATCTGTAAAGAAATTGAATGGGGCTGCAAGTAAATAGTGCTAAAAATTTGGCAAGGAGTACAAAATGGCTAGTGCTTCTCTCTCGGTCATGGTATAGTTATTTTCTGCAGTCGACAGCGTCCAAATTGCAAAGTAGATCAGATGATCCAAGTTCCCTTCTCCTGGTTGCGCCAACACTGCCCCTAGAGTTGTTTACGTGGAAATTTTTTGTTCCAATCTGGGTATACTAAGGTTTGCACACTTAATGAATTTTCCTTTAAGGTGTTCAATGCCACTTGACAATTTTCCATCTAGTTGAATGCTTCTGTCTTCTTGAGGAAATTCTCCATGGGAGTAGTTATGGATGCATAGTTTCGGATGAATCAACGATAATACCTTCTGTGGTCCAGTGCGAATCACAATTTCTTGAGATTCTTTGGTGTATCCATATTTACAATTGCCGCAACCTTTCCAAGGTCCACACAAGCACTGTCTTTGCAAATGATGTGGCCCAACAACATACCAAATGGAACTGCAAAGATACACTTCTTCAGGTTTAGGGATAGTTGTAGTTGTCTACAACGATCAAAAATTACTGTAAGTAAGATAGCATGCTTCTTCAATAGGTTGTAAACTATCTAATCATCCATGTATACCTCCAAGAACCGGTGAATGTCATCTCTGAAAGCGACAATAACAATTGGGGAGAACACAATAGGTGCATTCTTTAGGCATAAAGGCATGACGTGGTATGCGTACAAGCCCCATTTTGTGGTGAACATTTTTTTCTTCTTGTCCTCCTTTGCTATTCGAACTGAATTGTACCATGATAACCTATTTGTGAAGGAGTAGGCTTCTTGAGGTTGCAGTAGTCTACACAGACCCTTATTTCTGTGGCATCCTTTTTGTTCTGGATTACTATTAGGTTGATCCATTCTACCTCTTCTACCAAAAAGATGAGTCCCTCCTCTAGTATTTTATCTATCTCCTTCTTAACCTTTTATTTTACTCTTGGGTTTAGCTTATATGGTCTGTGCTTCATAGGCTAGGCATCAAGCATTAGCACGATTTCCATTTATCCGATATCTACTTTGATTCATTTTAATTCAATGACTTATGCTAGGAATAAATCCTCATACTCCCACAATAAATCAAAAATTTCCTTAGTCGTGTGCTTGTCCTAGTAGTCCCATATTAATTCCATCTTTGATTTGTCCTTTGTCTTGATGTTATGTTTTTGTAGTTTTACTAGGAGCAAGTGGGGGCATCTTCTACCTGTTCCTCTTGATATATCTAGTTCTCCTTCAGTATCTTGAAACGTCAGGTGACTCAATCCCTCTAGGTCATCCTCCTTTGGATCTACGCTCACCATCTCACAAGCCATGGACTCTAGGTACCCTGACTCATAAAAGTACTGCATGAAATTTTCATCGATGCATCCTTCCCACAACTGTCATGATGTGAAGAGTATTATTTTGATGGCATACAAAGCCTCGGAACCAACCTTTGAGCTCTGTATACTCCTCCAGCTGACTGACCCCTCCGCCATGGGATTGATGTAATCTTCCTTCTTCCCTGCTATTACTTGGTAGAGCTGGTCTGGTGTTCTAGGTTCATCTCGGTCATCTACTTGTTCGGTGAATCTTGGCCCTTGGTACAGTTCCAGTTGTTGTATTACCCACATCCCTACCACCTCAAAGATCATCAACTCCTTGAAATTGATGAAAACATAATTCTCATAAGCATAGTCGATGCCAAACAGTGCTGGGTAAGGATGTTTGTCCCCCATTATATCTATTACCTCAAAGTTTGTGTATGTCTTCACCCCTATGACATCTACTTCCATATCTTCTAGCCTTCTGAAGGGCAGAATGTAGTACTGGTTAGCCATCCACAACTGGATTAATGAGTACTTCTAGTGTCGTTTTCCCAGTGCCTCCCATGCTTTCCTGTGCATAATGTTAACTAATGAAACCAAGTCCAACATTGTATCTATGATATGGAATCTTGCCACATGGGCATCAATTCAGAACTCCCTCTCTATTATTTTCTTGTTTCTTCGGACTCGTCTCATGTGTTCCTAGTCGCAGTAGCATTGCACAGGTCCCCTACCCTTGTTCTTCCTCCTCCCACTCGTGGCCCTTCGCTAGTGGTCTAATTGGTTCTGAAAATCGACAGGTCTAGTCACTCCACTAGTGCATCCAATTCTCGATACTAGTCAGTATGGTGAGTCGTGGATGCTAGAACTCACAATATTTAATGCTTGGTACATTTGAGTACTTCTGCAATATCAGGCACAATCGTGGTGAGTGTTCATAGCTCCTACAAACCTCATAGTACTTAGGTTGGTTTTAGCCTGGAAATTCCCCTTGTGATCTTACCGCCACAACCCCATCTGTAGGTAGAGTCCCCGATGGTCTAGTGCGCTCCATTAGCCTTGGGCACTTAGTCACGACGTGACTCTCGACCAAGCAACTGGTGAACCACATGTTGGGTATCGCTGGCCGGACTGACTGTAAGTCTTTCAATTTCTCTGTTAGGTTGTATATTTGGTGCTAGAGTCCCATGATCGATAGGTCTTGCGACATTATCCCCCACCCCGATATTAATGTGGGTATCCTGTCATCGCCTCAATGCAAGTTGCCTTCTCTAGAGCATCTTGTAGGGTCTCAATCTTCTGTTGTGTTAAGGGAATCCGAGTAATGGGTAGGAGTTCCTTGATAAACTAATCCCTCTGGTGATTGGGGTTTATGGTGTAACTTAGCTTGTCGATCACATCCTTGAACCTATGCATCAACTCCCAGGCATTCTCTCCATCCCGCTGCTTTATCTCCCATAACTTTGAAAACCCTTGCTGATTTGTCTGTGGAAGCTTGAATTCTTGTACCAAGCTCTTCTTAATGTAATCTACCATCGAATTTTGGTTTAACTCTGTCCATTTGATAAACCACCTTAGGGCTCTCTCCCTAAGGGTTTGGAATTCAATCAACTTCACATTGTCTAGTGTTTGGTGAGCTCTCCATATAACTTCGCAGAGGTATCAATGTTGCTCCACATCCTCATTCCCTCGACCATAGAACTTTGGGTATCTGGTAAAGGATCCTGCCATTCTGGCTTGAGCATGTGCTAGAAGCATAAAGCCTTGGATCCAGGTTGTTGAGATCCTTGCAATCCTAAATTACTAATACCACTATTCCCACTACTATTGGAGGTACCAAAATCTATTCTATATCTATCAGGAACATTATGTATTCGTATTCCTTTAAGCAACTTAGTAGCAAATTTGCTAGGACTGTACTAGGGGAAGGTTGTGGTGAATGCTACTTGAGATTCGGGGGGTCATATGCTTGATTTCATATGGCGCATTAACCTTCGCAAAAGACTGTCTCATAAAATCATACATCTCATCTTCTATATCTTCCTCCGGATTATCATGACCACTTCCATTAGACACCTCCTCCACAGCTAGGGAGGGAGGGCTCCTATCGCCTTCCGAGATTCCGTCTGGCCCATCTGTCTCTATTCGTTTATATGATTTCTCTGCAATCTCATATCTTCCTTTTGGACTCCTTGACACCACTCTTGCTTGGTGTGGTCCCTCCGCATGCACCTTCATTACCTGCGTGGCCCTTTCATGCCACTTTTCTGCTATCACCGCCCTCTTATGCACTCTTACTTAGCTAGCCCTTCGTGAGTCTTCTAGATCCATCATTGCAGCGGCATCACAATCCCCCATTTAGTATCATTTCCCCCCTTTGATCCTTCCCCCAACACTAGGGTCTTATGCTACCATGCTCGACTCTTGGAAAGAAATTAAACCTTCCTCCGCTATCAACATTTTAACCCAAAGAGGTACCTCCTTCAACAGTTTTCCTCTTAACCCTGATATGAACACAACATCAACCTTCGAGAATGACTAATAAATTTCTACTACAAACTTGACCTTGTATCCCTCCAAAGTATTCTGTACCCAAAAATCTATTGCTCTTGTCAGTTCAATGTCCAGGTGGTTGAGTTCTGTAAGATCAATGTGGCCCCAACCGCGACGAGATGATTTTTGTCCTTTCGGATGAACCATAACTTGTAGTTTGCGCAACTAATTGTATAGTTTTTATGGGAACTTACACCATAAGATCTCGTATTGATCACTTGCAAATGATCACTTGCAAATTTTGAGTCCAAGATCTCATCATTCACATTAGCAACAATCTAGCTTCGAAGGACAACTTGTATTGACACAAACCGATCCACTTCGTCATGGCACTAGTTTTGTATTTATTTCTTAAAAAATCCTTGATACCATATTTCGAACCCCTCTTTTTGATTTCAGGTCCCGACAACGGAACCATTTGTTGGCACGAAAATGACAACAGGGAAGAGACCCTAGTTTTAGGCTCAAGGGGCTAACAAGGCTCCATTATAGTCTAGGAAAATGCCGACATTTTCACCTTACATGGAGGGCAAGGAGTCTCACCCAAGGTGTGTCGCAACTCAATCTAGATGGGACTGGATGGGGTATAAAGGAAATGAAAATAACATACAACAACATCTCATCACACTCAATTCTCTATACTATCCAAGACTGTCATTCTATTGATACCATCGTAGGAAACTACCTAGCTATTGAACATTCATTTAAAAATTTAAATAACCTATAAGGAAAACAACAATACAATATGGAATGCAAACTTCTTCTTTCATTAACTGGAATATAAGAGAGTACATGATTGATTACAAAAGGCTTAAAGCCTGTTCATCAAATACAGAAAGAAGACATTCGCATAGAACACAACTAACAATAATGGACATACGCAGAGCAGAGGATAGTCCTCACCTTTCTGCAATCGATCCGGCTCTTAGGATCCTGCCTTTACTCACCCTCTTCATCCTCACCTTTCTGCAACTTATCTGGCTCTTGGGATCTTTCCCTTGCTCACTCGCTTCATCACCAACCCTTCCTCATGCTATATTTTTCATTTTATCCTTTGCTCTGCACTCCCAACTATTTTTTCTCAACTGATTCCGCCCTTCGTTGCCTTCTATTTCCCTTGCTCAGCTACTTATGTACTCTTCCACCACATTGATGTAACTACCTGTTCACTCTTAGTTCCCATCCCATTCCTTTGGATGTCAGATCAGCAACCCGATCACTTGTCCCTGCCACCTGTTCTTTACCTTTCTTCCCGCAAAAATCCAAAATTCAAAATGAAGGCCGCAACAAATATGCCACAGGGTCAAAACTTGGTTCATGAGTTGAAATACTATTCTCTTTTTAAAGTTTACGATACTATGTTATTGCTATTAAATTTGAATCATATGCTTGAAAATATTCAAGGGTCCTTCACATTTGTTATTCTATTTATTTCTGCTCCCTTTCAGCCAAGTATAAATAGATTGTGGTAGTTGGATTTTTTTAGTCTTTTGTTTTTATACAGCTCACTCTAGCCTACGTTATAGTTCTTCTGTTATTACGTTTATTTGTTTCAACTGTGAATTATTGCAGATGAGATACCCGTTTCCTTGTTAATAGTTTAGATAAAAGGTTATTTGATGTATTCATTACTTGTTCTGAACTGAATGGTGTATACAACAAGTCTTTATTACTATTGTATTTTTTATGTTAATTACTTAACAATTTATTTATGGGCTTTGTTATTCTTTCCCATTGGTATTTCATTCTACAACATTCGAGGCTCTATCCTGTATGTTATTATTAGTTATTTAGTTGGTACAATTTTCCCGCCCTGTACTTCAAGGGTTCCAATGTGGTCTTCCTGTCACTATTTTTATTACTAATACTCCCATTGGTAAGTGAAAACTGATCCTTTTTGGAGTATTAAGTATATTTATATAATTTTCAAGAGCAAGGACTATTCCACATATGGACTTTGGTCCATTATTTTGGAATTATTCGCACTACCTATGATACCTGAATTGTCAACAAAGAACACATTAATTATATTGTTATTGAACATTAGGTTTCTTTTGAAACCTTTTCATCACCATTATTAAGTACAAATTTCTTAACAATTATTTTTTCATTCTTTCATAATAAACAAAATAACATTTCTTATGAAGGGAATTACACCATTCCCTCTCAACTAGTCAAAGTTTGTCTTTCATAAAAAATTATGCAGAGAAAACATACTTATGTAATTACAAAATTTCCTTTAAGTTACTTAACTGCTCCAGTTAGAGCTTTCCATGGGATACACAGGAAATGAAGTTTACTCCTAACCATTGAGAATGGTACCCTTTACCAAATCTCCCCCCATGCCAGTTTCATTTCCAGAAAAGTTGTAGGCAATGACCTAATCAAGTCTACCCAAGGCTTCAAGACTATACAAGTCCAAACATGGTACTCACAGATTCAACAACTATGACTTAGGGATTCTATTGGCTTTAACCAACTCAAGAATACCCTAACTGGTAGTGTCCTGCCTTCCCTTGACATTGTCTTGTTCAAGGGATTAATCTTATGTGCCCCCCCCTACCCACCCACACCCCCCCCTTCTTCGCTGCCTCTGCTTCTTCACATATCATAAATGAGATGATTTAGCTCTAGGGGTGGGAGTAATTGTCCCCTAACTATATGGTATATGAAACTTTCACTTAGTGACTTTTCCCCGTAAATTCCCTAAATTCCCTAGGTGGCCATAAACAAAATTTAAATAAAAAAATCAAATATTAAACTTATTTCCCCCCCTTCTTGGTTGCCTCTTCTTCTTCTCATACCATAGATGAGATGATTTATCTCTAGGGGTGGGAGTAAATATCCCCTAACTATCTGATATATGAAACTTTTGTAGAAATTCTCACTTTAGATCACTTAATATTGCAATATAATAAAGAAAAATACTTGATCTACTTCTACAAACAAACTTGCGGAAGCAAGAAATATCAAATAGAACACATATAACAAATGAAGAAGAAATCAATCTCTAGAGTATGTCTTACCTTTATGGTTGGAAGAGGAGGAAGAAGATGAAGTCTACTTTGCCACATATTACCCAATCTATACCCTACATGCTACTATAGGAGGGTGGAAACCTGATGAAGATGACCTAATTGATTAAATCCTCCAGAATTAGCCCCCTAACACCATGTCTCTAGATGATTTAGTAAAGAAAGCTAAAGGTAACCCTTGGACTGATTTGTGCCTAGCTGACTCAAGTCCTACTGGTCCAGATAGAACATTGAAAATCAACCCCTCTCTCTTTGCACATCAGGGAAAGGAGTTATGTGACATGCTAAGGAGCATCTAGATGCCTTTGCCTATAGTTATAAGGAAATGAATGGAATGTACCCTCTGTTGTGTACTCACGACATTTACATCAAGGAAATATACAAGCTGGCATGCCAACCTTAGAGGAGAATGAACCCAACCCTCAAAGACATAGTTAAAGAAGAATTGCAGAAGTTGTTGGATGTAGGGTTCATTTACCCCATTTCAGATAGTGAGTGGGTGCCTGCTCTGGTTCTAGTCCCAAAGAATAATGGAAAATGGAGGATCTGTTTTGGACTATAGAGAGTTAAACAAAGCCACAAAAAAATACCATTTCCCTCTACCTTTCATTGATAAAGTCTTGGATGGTCTTGCAGGAAAGAAGTTATTCTCTTTCCTGGATGGATTGAGTGGTTACAATTAGATCCAAATCAGCCTAGTGGACCAAGATAAAACCACCTTCACTTTTCCTTAGAGTAACTTTTCCTATAGGGTCCTTCCTTTTGGATTATGTAATTCCCTTGCCACTTTTCAGAGGACAACCTTGAGCATCTTTGCATAGCTAGTCCATGACTCTATAGAAATTTATATGGATGATTTCACTCCCTGTGGGTGTGATTTCCTGGAAGCTCTCTCTAACTTCGGGAAAGTATTAAATTAATTCATTGAAATGAACCTATCCCTTAGTCCTAAGAAGTGTGAGTTCTTGATGACTGCAACGATTGTTCTAGGTCACTCAATATCCCAAGAAGGACTGCAAGTGGACCCAAATAAAATTGCTATCATAAAGAGGATCCCTACTCCTCAGAAGCATAGGGATGTCAAAAGTTTCTTAGGCTTATCTGGATACTGTAGGAGATTCACAAAGGACTTCAACAAAGTAGACTCACATTTTTTTGGACTATTGGCGATGGACTGAATTTTTTTGGTTAGAAAGCTACCAAGGGGCCCTAGAAACCTTAAAGGACAAGTTGACTATTGCACCCATACTTTGAGGCCCAAATTGGGCTCTTCCTTTCCACATCCATGCTGATGTCTCTAACAACGCTATAGGAGAAGCTCTAGGCCAGATAGATGACAAGTTTCCTTATGTCATTTATTTCATTAGCCAATTGAACTAGAACTATACTATGACTGAAAAATAGCTCCTAGCTATTGTCTATTGCTTGAATAAATTTAGACATTCCCTCACTAGTTACCATACCTTTGTACAGACTAACCATGCTTCTATTAAATATTTGATGAAAAAACCTGATGTGAATGCTATAATTATTAGATGGTTTCTTTTATTACAACAATTTGATCTAACTATCATTGATAAGCTTGGTAGAGAAAATGTAGTTGCAGATTTTTTGTCTAGACTCGCTATTCCTACAGGTGAGGAAGGAATGGTTTATGATCAGCTACCAGATGAGAATTTAGTTTCTATTTCAATTCTCTCTCCATGTTTTCTAACATAGCCAACTACTTAGTGGTTGCACAATTCTCTCCAAATTTGTCCTACAAGGAAAAGAGAAAAAATATAAGAAAGAGCGCCCCATTCACTTGGATTGGGGGAAATCTCTTCAAGCTAGGCCTTAATCAAATTTTAAGGAGATGTGTCAGGGAGGAGGAATTATTTGACATCCTTCTGCCCTATCATGATGGGCCTTGTGGAAGTCACTTTGCAACCAAGAGGACAACCTTAAGGTACTGCAAGCTAGATACTACTGGTCCACTCTCTACCAAGATGCAAGAAGATACACTCGTTTATGTCACCAGTGCCAAATAATGGGAACACCTACACCCAGGGATGAAATGCCTTTGAAACCTCAAGTTACTCTTGAGCGATTTGACAAGTAGGGCATGAATTCATTTGGCCCATTGATCCACCATCAGGGCATAAAAAGTACATAATTGTGTGCACCGATTATTTGACAAAGTGGGCTAATACGAAGGATATCAAGATAGCAACAAAAGATAAAATGGTTTAGTTCTTAAGGAGAATGTATTTACAAGTTTTGGTACCCTAGAGAGCTAGTCACCGATCAGGGAGCTCCATTCACCTTACACCTGATGGAAAATCTGTTGAGGTAGCTTAAGATCAAGCACATGAAGTCAACTACTTATCATCCTTAGGCCAATGGAAAAGTAGAGGTTACCAAGGTTGTGAGGAGAACAAAAAAATATTAGGCTGAAAAAATAATGGAGGTCACTTGAGCCTATAATACAACTTGGAAGACAGCCACTGGCTTCACCCCTTATGACTTGGTCTATGGGAAGAAGGCTCTTCTCTCCGTTGAGTTTGAGTACAACATTTTGAGAATTCCAGCGCCATTGGATTTGGATGTTACAAAGGCACACCAAGAGAGGTTGCTCCAGCTCAATGGTTTAGATGAATTTAGGATGCAGGCCCTCCTACACACATAAGTGACTCAAGTACAAAGAAATGGTTGGCATGAAAAAAGCATCAAAGACAGTTTTTCAAGAAGGTGATTGGGCTCTACTACATTACTCCAGGTTTAAGGGCTTCAAAGGAAAATCGATGACCAGGTGGGTGGGCCCATATCTAATAGAGAAGTCTCATGACAATGGGGTTATGGAAATAAGGACCATTGATGAAGTAGGTATCCCGTTATTGGTCAATGGATACAGATTAAAAGCCTATAAAATACCTTGTCAAGGGAAGTGTTCATCAATACCATCAGTAAGGAAGTGAATGTGCTTGGAAGTGTCCTAGCTTCCAGCTCACCAAATTCTTGAAGATTATTTTATTTTTGAAAAAAAATGAAAAAAAAGAATAAATAAAGAAAAAACAATGTGGTAGCCCAAGGGTGGAAAAGGAAAATAAAACAATCCTTGTGCGAAAACCTCCCTTGAGGCACCTAGGGTAGTCAGATAGGTTGAAAACAAGATTCCCCAAAGTCTCCCATCACCTATGTTAGGAGGTCAGTCACCAGGTCAGAATCAAAAAAGAAAGACAAGGCACCTTTGACCCCATTTTAGATAGGAAAAAGCCTTCTACAGGAAACTCCGTCAGCAGTATATGAAACACATAAAAAGCAGCATAAAGGAAAACTAGAAGAGAGGGAAGGCAAGGAAGTAGCAACATAAGTGCAAGAAGGCGTAGATTCTCCAAAGACATCTAAGGGAGAATCCTAGGAGCTGAAGGAACCTAGCCCATAGCCCAATCTAAGCTCTTATTACAAATTCATTGAGGGAGGAAGAGCAATACCACATAAAGTTTCCAACCCTCTATTATTTGAGCTTGAGAAAGAGAGGAGGACACATTGCTAGATGAAAATTGCCAAATCAATGAAGGTAGAGGATGTGGGCCATATGGAAGAGAAACTACTAGAGATGGGAAAAAAGTTGAGTAGGATAAGATATAGGGAACGAATTATGAGATCTCAACTAGAGACATAAAACATATATCTAAGGAGGCAGTTACAGGAATAAGAGAGCCAATTTTCTATAATGGCAAGCATCTCCATGGAGTCCAGTGCAAGATGCCACCAAAATCATATGCCTCATACCTCAAAGATGAATGGCTACAATTCATATAAAGACACTAGCACAATAGGGGACTATGCCTTTCCAAGACTATAGGCAGTTCATTGAACTTTGTGACAAAAGAACCCTGGAGGATAAGGCTAAGATATTTGAATTCTACTTGCACAACTTGGCCTTAACAAACTTGAATGTGTGGGACCCCAATGCAAAGTTGGGGGACTTAGAACTAATGGCCCTAGCATCACGGATGAGTCATGAGGAGGCGAGAGCTAAGGAGGTAAAGAGGGTGTTGGAAAGAGAAGAAAAAGAGCCCCTTTACATCAGAGCAGAATAGATAAATTCAGTGGCTATCATTAGCGCCCACAACATCATCGCCAATGATCCCCATCTTGCACCAAGATACCTAACTACACAAGAGCAAGCAATCACAAATTTTGAGAACACCTTGAGATTCTTGGGAATGAAATCCAACAAGCATGCCAAAGACAATGGGGCACCTTAAGGATCAGGGAGTCTCATTCCCCTGAAAGGATGAGAGATGAACTAGAAAGGACCCCACTGTATAAGAAGGGACTGTAGAGAATCAAAATCAATTGGATTGGCTTGAAACTCAGTCCACCCTTCCTATTGGGTATGCTAGAAGGTAGAAAGGAGGAAGAGGAAAGAAATAAGTGGGAGGAAATAGAGAAGAATGCAGGGTTTTTTCCACAAGAGGAAACTCCATCAACATAGGCCAGGATGTTAGAGAGGCCACAAAAGCTATGAAAGACATGGACATAGACTAAGTTGTTCAGAGGATGAGCAACACTCTCAATAGGGGGTGATGATGAGGCTCATGAATTGGTAAATTATATGGGCCTTAATGCCACTCTCGAGCTTATTAAAATAAAATTTTCTCACATTTCAATACACATTTTATTATATTTTTCTTAGTGAGAAGGGTAAAGTTGAGATGTTATGTCATGTGGCCTAATGTGCATTAATTTCAGGATTTCGAGCAGGTTTTGGCTAATTTAAGTGTAGGAACTCGAAGTAGACAAGAAAGAGGGATTTTAGGAGATCGGAGCTCCCTCGTTACCTCCTCAATCACTCGAAGATTCTGCCACTAGATCTCATCATCTTGGAGTTACAAGAAACCAAGCCCACCGAGTTCATTGGCAGCCCAACTAGTGGTAGTTGAAGACAAGTTAATCTCCAGTTTGGTAGAAAAGAATCCCTAATTTTAAGGAAGTTGTTGTTAGCTTTAGTTGTATAAATAAGAAGGCCTAGGGCCTCATTAGGATTTGAATTTTTATTGTAGCCAAGAGGGAATTTCGAGCTTAAGATATTGTGCATGTTATTCTCATGTTATTTTTGACATTTTGGTGATAATGAAAAGGATTTCTTTAATCCATCACTGAGTTGACTCATAGGGATGAATCTCTTGGGTTAGGGCCCAACTCTAACAGTAGAGGTTCCTCTTCTTTTTCGACATGATGCTGAAATTATTTATGTTTTGTTGAATTTGCAAGTGTTTGAATGATTGGTTAGTTTTGCTTTCATTAGTTGGAGAAGTAGGTCACTATTACAGTATTGAAAAAAACCTTCAGAAAATCCAGTCGGTGATAGTGGTATCATCCTCATCTCCCTCATGGGATCATGATTTGAGGGCCCCACTCTCATTGCCCCAAAATAGATTTATCTTTTGGTTATTACATAGATTAGGATTTCTTTTCAAGTAGATCATTGTTAATGATTTCTTAGAAGCACCCACAAATGTCATTTTGGTTATTTAAGTTTGTTGTAGATTAGAAATCATTCCATTGCATAGATTTGATCCACTAATAAATCAGTTTATCAAATTCAACTCATCTTTTCCACATTTACATAAAGTTTTGCATAAATGAAGAAATGCATGTGTTGTTGCAGGAGTTTCTAATCTACAGGGAGGAACTCCTTTCACCAGCCTCAGCTAAAGTTTTCTCCACCTCTTACCAAGCCCTACCAATCACCAATTCAGATTTCTATTTTATAGCCACTTCAGACAACCACCTTGAGAAAATCCAACCATCCTAAAGATTTGGGCTTATCCTTGGGTAGCATGCACCTTCCCCATACCTTATCCTACCATCATACACCTTCCCGACACTTCCTTTCACCTTCCCTACCTTCCGACAACTTTTAGCTAAGTTTCTTGTAGTAAACCAAGACATCTTGTAGTAATTACAAGAAATCCTGTAGAAACTATAGGAAACACTATAGTAGCTTGTTTTAGACTGTTTTGGGAAGAAATAATGATCAAATCCTAGGGTAGGCCTTCAAATTGACCTTTGTACCACTCAATGCAATTTTTGACTATTTTTCTCATACCTTCCTCTCCTGCAAAAGATCAACTTGATTAGTTTAACATTTACATTTCTAAATTGAAAACCAAAAATCTCTTTTCTGCAATATTTAGCTAATGCATGAATATGTTAGTCTTAGCAATGTTAGGATCATTTCCATGCCTACTTAGTCCATATAACTACATGATAGAATGCAAGGTCAAATTAGGTCTCTTTTGCAAGTAATGTATGTTAATTCCTAGCTAGGTGATTTCATGTCATTTTCATAACACTTTCTATTCAACACTTTCATTTCCTTAACATAAGCAAGCATTTAGTTTCTACATTAAAGATACTTTACATTCACTATCAGTAGTCAACTTCCTCCTAGTCAATAGAAGACTGGTTTAAAAAACCATAATGGTCTATCACCCCAGTTGAGAAGTGACAAGAGTATACTATTTCATCTATTGTTCATATAGCACTATCACCTCTAAGTTTGTATGAACCCTCGGTTGATAAAGAAAATTTGGTCGCCCTAGGAGTTGCAACATCCTTACTACAATACTGAGGCTCATCACATAGACATGGTTGAACCAAAACTTTCTTTTAGCCAGTCGCCTGCGTACCATATTCTAAGCATGAATGTGGGATCTCATGGATAAGCCAATACAAAAATAAGCAAGGAATCCAGAGGTTAAACCACCTATACCCTCACCAAATCGTGATCTCTCCAAAACTAGCACGAAGACCACAAATCAAACTGAGCTTGGAATGCCTCCGGACTCCATCATTATCCTTGAAGAATGTTCTCCTTGTCTCTCAAGCATTATCGTAATCCACATTGGATAACTAGGCCCCAAACTGATACATCAGTAACTTAGGATTTACTGCAATCCACACCGAATTAGTAGGCCCTAAACCGAGACTCCACCCTCAATCTTTATAGTGTATCCTGCCAAAATTGGTCACGAGATTCCTAGGCCTTTGGGAATTTTCTTGAGACCACCTCTGCCCTATATTTTGAAACCATCTGACAATTCCAAAGCTGAAAATCGAGAAAACAATCCCATCACACCATGGCTATCGAGTAAAAGGAAAGGAAAGGCTAAAAACCACCATCATAAACCAGTAAAACCATGTCACCCACAATAACAAAACCATATACACCTATGATAAGCCATGCATGTCAAAACAAACTAGTAAATCACACATGCAATATGTTACTTGCAAGTATTCCTAATAAATATGCTTGATCCTTCTCGTCCTTCCTTGACCTTTTCTTTCCTTGTCCTTCCTTTGCTTGCTTTTTTCCTTCCTTGCTCCAAAGCTCGAGTGCTCCAAGAAAACTGTATGTGTCCAAGAGTGAGAGAGAGACATAATAGTGAGGGAGATCCAAAACTAAACTGACAAATGGTACCAATTGATCCTCATAAGCGTTTTTATCAATTAGGCCTCTATTTTCTTCATTTTCCATTATTTTCCTTCAATTTCTTCCTCAAATGTAACTTGTGACCTTTCACCTTCCTTTTCTCCTATTTTCCTTTATTTTCATAAATAATTGTGCCAAAAATACATTTTTTCCTTTTTAAGACCTTAGCCATTGGCCAATTTCCCCTAGCCATAAACAGAACCAGTGATGCCCACTAGGATATCTTTGTCCAACATTCATCTTTGAATATGTGTCCCTTAACCATGGCCCTATTTCGCCTTTATTAACTTTTATTACATGAAATTTTAACGAGGGGCTGTTATAGACGCCTCCCCTTGTTAGAAAGGGTAACTAGGTTTGGTCATCATAATGTCATGATCTTTGTAGATGACGAAATAAAAGAAATAAAATTATTTTTAATGCCTTGCTGCATGGGTTTCAAGAGCAAGAGGTTTATTTGTTAGTGGCTCCCACTGAGACTCTTAGGATTTATTATGAAACTCACTCTCTCCTATAGTTTTTCTGTAATTACGTTTATTTGTTTCAACTGTGAATTCTTGTTTCAATTGTGAATTATTGTAGAGGAGTTACCCATTTGATTGTGTTAATAGTTTAGATAAAAAGTTTTTTAATGCATTAAGTGCTAGTTCTAAACTTACTGGTGTATACAACATGTATTTATTATTATTATATTTTTATGTTAATTCTTTAACAATTTAAATACGGGCTTCATTATTATTTCCCATTGGTACTTCGTTATACTATAGGGTAGGCTCTATCTTGTATGTTATTATTATTTATTCAGTTGGTCTAGTTTCCTTGCCCTGTACTTCAAGGGTTCCAACTTGGTCTTCCTCTCACTATTTTGATTACTCATAGCAAGACCTAATATTTCTATGGAGCTTACTACTCACCTTTTTGTATCTTTTATGTATATTTATATAATTTTCAGAAGCAAGGACTATTCCACACATTGAATCCGGTCCATTATTTTGGAATTAACATGTTTTAGTATCATTATTCAGACTACCTACGATACTAGAATTGTCAACAAAGCACACATTAATTCTATTTTTATGGAACATTAGGTTTCTTTTCAAACCTTTTCATCACCTTATTAAGTACAAGTTCTTAAACAATTTGTTTTTCCATTCTTTCATAATAAACCAAATATAGATTTCTTACAAAGGGAATTACACCATTCCCTTTCAACTAGTCAAAGTTTGTCTTTCATAAAGAAATATGCAGAGAAAGCATACTTATTCAATTTCAAAATTTACTTTCATTTTCCAGAACCAACAAATTAAGTTACTTATATGTTCCAATTAGATCTTACAAGGGAATACACAGGGAATGAAGTTCACTCCTCACAACCATTGATAATGGTACCCTTTACAAAATCTCCGCCCATGCCAATTTCATTTCGAGAACAATTGTTGATAGTGACCTAACCATGTTTTCCCAAGGCATCAAGACTATACATGTCTAGCAAAAGGTACTCACAAATTCAACAACTTTGAATTATGGATTCCATTGGCTCTAGCTAGCTCAAGAATACCCTAACTAGTAGCGCCTTGCCTTCCCTTGACAACATCTAATTCAAGGGATTAATCTTATTTTTCCCCCTTCTTGGTTTCCTCCAGTTCCTCTCATACTCTTTGACCTTTGTTTCCCCAATTGATATTATTTATCTCTAGGGGTGGGAGTAATTGTCCCCTAACTGTCTGGTTAATGAAACTTTAAATTAGTGACTTTTCCTTGTAAATTCGCTAGCTAGACATAACCAAATTTTAAATAATAAAAAAAGAAAAATAACCTAAACAACAAATTTTCCACACACTTCCACATAGCCCATAGTTTATTGAATTACTACAGTGAAAGTAATTACTTAATTTTCATTGAGGGGTGTTACATGTTCCCCCCCTCGAGCGGAACATTTTCCTTAGTGTTTGCTTCTAACCCTTCAAGGCAGGATGGAATATACTCCATGCCTGAAATTTTCATCTCTCTGCCTTTTTTCGGCTAAGTGCCTCAGCTACACTTTATCCTGGTGCCATATTTCTTTTATAGCACATTTTTTCTCTGTTTGTGAATACAGAGGTTTGACTGGGGAGCTCCCCGACCAGTTCGACCTACATAAACAATTATTAAAGGATATTATTAATTTTCCTTCAATCATTATTCAAGAAACATGTATATACATATAATTATCATTATACATATAAGTACCCATCAAGAGTCCACAACATGCTCTACAATCACACAAGAGTTATTAGCTTGCACCTCAATTAAAAATTAACAACACTATTGCAAGTTCAATCGTCAATAGAAATAAATCATTTCCTTATCAATGGCTATGCCCATTAACTAAAACTCAATCACATGGTTCTGCTATAATTTCAAATTAGGAAAATGCCAATTTTATTTACATTGCTTATATAGCGATAATAATGTTTTTTAGAGACCATCCATTGTTCTTATCTTTATGATAAATTGCAATTAGTGTATTGTCATGCTGGGTAGCATTATTATGCCTTTACTTTAATTCCAAACGTCACATACGTATTACTCATATATAAGTAGTGTTTAGAATAACTTTCCTAATTTCCTATCATATTAAGGCGGCTATCTTGTTGTCTACTTTTTCCAGGTAACTAAGCTATGCCCCTCCCGGGTTGGTTTGCTATTTCCTCTTTGAGAGAAAACTCCAGGGGGCCATTTGCAGTGTTGCTTCAATTTTGGCCCTTTTCATTCTGCGTTACTAGTTGTTGATGGAAGTTTTGATGAAATAAATACGTAACTTTGTTTACATTAGCAATCATAGGGTGTCTCCCTTTAGCACTTGTGTGCATATTGATTGTCTCACGTTGTCTATGTTATTTTTTTTATTTTTATTTTTTTCATATATATATATATAGATATATATTTTAAATTTTTTTTTTATGAATTAGACTAATTCTATTAATAAAAAATATGGTACAAGATGATACAATCACGAGAGACAGAAAACCGACAACCAGAAATGATAGGACTATCAACCTCAGTTTTGGAGAACGAGCGAAACAAGCAAGAAGCTACAACATATAGCTGGAAGCAAAAAGACTAACTTTTACCCAGAATGGGTAGACGCCTCAACACGAAGCTTTTTCCCTTTCCTTTTCTTGACTTCAACCCAACCATCCTCGGGTGAATGAGCCATAACAGCTTGAAGATTGGGGATCTTCACCGCCGGGCCCTCCTTTTCTGAATCATAGGAGGAGGTCAAATGGATGTGTTTCTCGGCGATGACTGTATCAGAGAAATGCGCTGGACCATTGGTGGAAGGGACTGCAGAATGAGGGGCTTGATCCAAATATGTATCTCTACCTTCATCTTCAGAGCTAGAGGGAACAAAATCCACGATTGGAGGTGGAGAGCAAGGAGCCCATCGTTTGGACTTGGGCTTGGGGAAGTTATCCTTATTCTTTTTTGCCGCGAGAGAGGGGCAGGTGTTCTGTAGATGCCCTGATTGGTGGCAATGGCAGCAACGGAATGCAGTATTTACGTAATTGAGTGTCTGGGTCCAGATATAGTCATTTATCTTGAGATTGATTTGTTCTGGAAGTCCTTTGCTCAAATCTAACTCCGCACATATTCTGGCATATGTGTAGAGACCTTTCTGTTCCCGCCAAAAATATGCCATAATGAAACTGCCCAAGGTGTTTCCTATGGCTTCAAAGACATCACCATGCCATAAGTGGGCAGGTAAGTTTGGAATCTTGATCCATATAGGTGCCTTGGTAATGACAACAGTTGCTGGATCAAAATCTGGGAACCAAGGAGTTAAGAAGAGCCCTGCAGTTCCCATGAACCAAGGTCCCTCTTCTAAAGCCTTTTCATAATGCTTACTGTCATAAAATAGAATAATGAAGTATCCTTTTGAACAGAAACTGATCTTGCAATGATGAGTCCAGTTTGCATGGATCCATGCATAAAGATCGTGAGATCGCGGCCACAGTCCGTTAAATCTGCAAATGATGGCTCTTTTTGCAAATTCTTGGAGCAGGTGTGCAGGACCTTCATTGGTGATATCAACATAGGGAACTTCCTCTATCTTGTCCACCAAGAAAGGATTCTTTTTATATTTATTAATCCTTAGCTTGTTGTTAATTTTTATTCCACATTCAACTATTCATAGATTTGACCTGGAAGGAGAATATTTATTATGTTACTATGCCTTTATCCAATAATCACTTTTTGTTAGTAATCCATTTTTCCTTTTCCTAAGAACATCACTCATGAACTGTCCTTTAGGTAACATCAAATTCCATAATAAAAAAAATGTTGCAGCACAACATTACCAAAGTTCAAGGACAATTTCTATTTTCCTTTGTCCTTTGTTCAAGTGGACCCATCTGTGTCCATGTTAATTGTTTATCGGTTATTTCATGCAAAAGTCTTGATCAATCATTCATGGTTCAATTGGTTTCTTTTATTTATCTATTTATTTTTATTCCTTTCCCTCTTTCTTAGTAGACTCTCTATGCCAAAATTACAAGGCAATATCCAAAGAAACCACTATGGAAATCAAGGGAAAAATCAGAAATGGTACGGAAATACTTAAATTTACATAAGATAACCAGGAAATTACAACTCCAAGCCTTACAACCATAGTTCTCCACACACTTCATCTATGAGTTTTTCACATCTCTCTTCTTAGAGTTTCATCTTTGTAAATTATTGACTCGGGTGGCTGGGGTTATATATGCCCCTCCTTTGCTTTAAGTGTGTCTGCTACGGGGCTTTCCCCCCCTTAACGTTTTTTACTTGTTATGGTTATCTTGAAGTAATAAGTTTGTAAGCATAAGCTCATTCTAGACAACGGTTTGACAAAACTTCCTTTATGCCCATAAAGTCATATTGAAGTGCTTTGAGGTATCTATTTGGGGTACTTTTAATTGGTGGAACACTGTGTTTTTCATGATAGTTAATTGAACAAGGACATGCATAGGTTACGCCTATGCTAATATGCTTCTCTTTATTATAGCTTAATTTTTATCAAGTTTACCTTACTTGGCTACCTAATAGTTTTAACAACATTTTTACCCTCCATCCTTCACATCACATTTGTTGTCGTGTTTCCTATGTTGTCTTTTGGCTTAATATATTTTCCAAGAAGCATCAAACGAGCAAGGACCAGGGTAGGGATGTTTCCCTTGTAATTTATGGTTATATCATTTGGCCTTGTCACACACACACATATAACCCATAGTTCCACTAGATTGTCCATGTTATCTAGCTAGAAGTTATTCTGGTTTAATCTATTGTACCAACTTAGATCAAATCTTGCAATTAATCCTCCTTGCAATTGATCAAATTTCTCTACTCATTTTGATTTCATTCAAACTTTTCTTTTTAAATCATGATGTGGTTATAAAATAGACCAATTAGAGAACCATTCCATGATTCACTACTATAAGTCTGTAGCTTACAACAATATTGAGCCAATTTTATCAATTAGGCATAGGGAATTCCAGAACTAATTTGATTCTCTTTCTAATAATTTGTTTGTTTGTTTTCTTTTTTTAATTATATTTTTTATACTAGCTCTCGAATTGTGCATTTATGCTTACTAAATTTTGTGTAAAGTTGATATCAACAACACTATTTTTTAAGTATCAAGAGCACTATTTCCTTGGTGATTTGGAGTAACTCAGATACCACTAACATGTTATCTTCACCTTAAAAATTTCAATTATGTTTCTTACGTCACTATTCTCGAGGCTTTATTTCCATGAAAAGTTGTTATAGATGTCGATCACAGCTTATCTCCACTTTGTTAGTTTTTAACATAAGTTTTATCCAACAATTTTGTTGCAAGTCTCAATTGCTTAATACCTTCCTTGTAATTTATTTATCTAGGTCTTGATTGTTTAAGAAAATGAACTTATGGATCATGTTTCATGCCTTATTTCTTGACTCCTTGTAACTTGTTTGGAAGAATTTTCTCTTCCTACTAGTCACCTCACAAAATTTCACAAGTATCAAAAGATTGATCCTTACCATTTTTACCTTATAAGATCAAAAATATTTCTTCTATATTATCTTACTGCACACAAGAACCCTTACAAGTTAAAACATTATCCAACATTATTCATTTAGATATGATTATCCACACTAATGGTGTATGTCAGGGATTCACAATTCCTTCACCCGTTTTATTTTATATATACATATATATATGTCAATCATGAAATCCAAACTTTTTCATGCCAACCAGTTATTACTATATCAGATTTATTACTATTAGCATGCAAGTTTGTATGTCATCATTATCGATTTCTAGCACGTCACTTACCAAACCTTAATGTGGTGCAAAGGAATTCAACCCTACCAATCAATTACCCAAAATGACTCTAATGATATATATTTCACATTCACAAATGTTTTATATTATTTTTGTTCTCTATTCCAATACACGCTCTTTACGTATTATAGGGTTCTTGATTTCCCCCCTCCTTTTATACAAAGTAATCAAAAGGTGTCACAACTATTAACAAGCAATTGTCAAGTACACCATATTTTCTTACTATCCTCTCTTTTCAAGGTGATCTCAGGTACAACACTTGATTTCTTTTAATATATTCTTTAAATCTTTTTTTTTTTTAATAAAAAACATATCTATTTATTGTTTTCATAATTGTTTAGCAATGGAGGAATAATTTCCTTGCACATATACTTCCTCATAAACTTCTTTTTCTATCTTTCTTCTTATAATCATGGAATATGATTTACTGTTCCATATGTGTTCATAATTAAATCTTCTAAATAGTGATTCACTCTACTTGGCATCCAACATATCAGTCTTGATAACTATTCTATTTCTCTTGGTTGGTTCTATATGAATTTATTCGCTTACTTACGTGATAAGAACTTTTAATATGTATGCTTAGCTGTAGTTGGGCTCATAGATGACAATATTGCAACTTGGCTCTGATACCACTTGTAACAATCATCAAATGAAAATATGATAATTAAACATTAATTGCTTTCCTTGATATATATATATATATTTCTATATTTTACCATACACGAGTTTCAATGAGAATTCATTCATTAAAAATAGAGTGCACGACTGTAGTTGGATAATTTATGAATGTTATAAATGCACTAATGTATTTTAAATTATTATTCCCTAGAGAATTGGGTCATGCTCCATTTATTAACTTGGTGTTTAGTTAATATACTAAGGTTTCGACATATGCATTATGCTTGCTTGATTAAATGGTTCACCTTGCAATGTATGTTTGAAGAATTCTTTATGCCTGCCACCACTTAGAGTTAATTTTCACGTAATAGGTGTATTGATCTCCATCGTCTAAGTATTAGGATGATCATGAGACGGTGCAGATGTCAGTGAGGAGGATAGTGGTAACCATTCCTAACTCTCGCTCCCTATCAGCTTGGTCATTCTTCCTCTCTATCCGAGCAGCTCTGCAACTTGTTATTTCGAGGAACTCTCGATTCAACCCTATCAGTTTCTCATTAGCAAGTTGTGGCTACCCTTGTAATGGCATTAGACACTGTTCTTTTCCTTTTTCATTAGAGTTCTTCTAGGGTTGGGTCGGGTTGTCACGTTTCCTAAATGGCATGGAGGAGGAACCATTACATTTCTTGGTTACCCTTACTTCAACATGCAACCCTATCTTCATTTTACCAAGTAACAAGGGTTATTTTAATTTATTTTCCCTTATCCTCAATTTCTACAGTAACGAGTGACAAA
This sequence comes from Pinus taeda, assembly GCA_000404065.3. Lineage (NCBI taxonomy): Eukaryota > Viridiplantae > Streptophyta > Pinopsida > Pinales > Pinaceae > Pinus > Pinus taeda. Next base: position 30,065 of record APFE030444530.1, on the reverse strand, counting down.
CCCTTACCTTTTCTTCTACAAGGAATCCCTTCTCTAATTCATTGTTCAGTCAATGTGTCCTTTGAAATATGATGCTTTATTGATGCTAAGGTTACAATCCCCTTTGTAGTTTTTCCTGTATACACTATGTTATATTTGTACAATTTATAGTTTTTGTTATTATGTCCTTTGAGTTTTTGTTATTATGTCCTTTGAGTTTTCGTTATTATGTCCTTTGAGTTTTTGTTATTATGTCCGAGTTTTTGGGTTGATCTACTACTTTTCTTACTAGATTTTCGTTGCTTTGCTCACGGGTTAAGAGTCCCAGGTGTGTGATACAACCTGTGGCATTAATCACTTCATTCCCAATGAGATATTCCACTATTTATAATGCCACTGTCTGACTAGGCTTCCTCTATGCTCCAGGTTCTGCTTCGAGCTCTCTTTTACGTGATTTAAGGATGAAATGGGAATGCATGGTTACAGCTATTGTCAAGTTATTTTTGGGTTTTCAACAATTCTTTAAGTTTGTTTTGCGTGGTAATCTAGGGTCGATTTAGACTGTATTTATTTATTACTGTGATAATCTGTGTAAATGTAGAGTTGTATTCAATTTTTTTATATTTACATAATGGATACACTGATTTACGCCAAGAAGACTAGACTATCTGTAACAAGTACTCTTGTGTAATCTTGTTAAATTATTGTCTACAAAGAATTGAAATGAATTCTTTTGCTGGAATATCTTCATGAATTGAATTTCCCATTTTTATGAATTTGAGCTTTGTTACTTCATTGTGTTGAAATAATACGTTATAGAATCTTGATTTGAGTATTTGTAATTTAGGAAGAGAAGTATTCCAGGGTTTTGTTCTACAACCATATTTATGTTTTATTCTACTTACAACATTACTTACTAGGATCGAGAATGATTCTTGGGTTGCTGGCCTAAGTTGGCTTGACCCAGGTACCAAACCTATATCTACAAGTTGCAATAATGGTCTCTTCATTATGTTGCAGGTCATATTCTTCCAATATGCTACAATTTCTATTCTTCCAATATTGTTGGCACAAAAATGACAATAGTTAAGAGATCCTGGGTTTAGGCTAAGGGGCCAACAAGGCTCTGATGTTGTCAAGGGACCAACAAATCTCTGATGTAGTCTAGGACAATGCTAGTATTTTCACATTACACTGAGGGAAAGGAGTATCACCTGAGGCGTGCCATGACCAAAGTTAGGTGGAGTATCAAGGAAATGAAAATAACATACAATAATAACTCATCACACTCAATTCTCTGTACTATCCAATATTGTCATTCTATTCATACCATTGTAGGAAACTACCTAGCTATTTCTCATTCATTTATAAATCTAAATAATCCATAAGGAACACAACAATATAACATGAAACCCAAACTACTTCTTTCATTAACTGGAATATAAGAGAGTACATGATAGATTACAAAAGGGTCGAATCTTGTTCATCAAATACAAAAAGGGTACATTCTCATAGAATGCAACTAACAAGAATGGACATAAGCAGAGCAAAGGACAATCGTCACCTTTCCACAACTGATATGGCTCTCAGGATCCTGCCCTTTCCCACCCGCTTCATCACCAACCCTTCCTCTTGCTATCTTTTTCCTTTTATCCATTTCTTAGCATTCCCACTTCCAGTTCCATTCGGCTGACTCCACCCTTGGATGCCTTCTATTTCGCTTGCTCGGCTGCTTCTATACTCTTCTGCCACCTTGCTACAACTACCAGTTCACTCTTAGTTCTTGCCTGTTTTGATTGACTGTCAGATTTGTAATCCAAACCATTATCCCTACCACCTCTTCTTGGCCTTTCTTCCCGCCAAAATCCAAAATTTAAATTGACATCCCTAATAGGGGTCGACCATAGTTCTTTGACTCGTCCCCAAATCATTCTATCTCAAGTGGTGTCGGCCCTGTTGTTGTTCCTGGTGTTGTCTCTACCATTATTATTTTGGTTGTGCTAGTTCCTCTTCTTGCAGCATTGGTGCTTCTACCTCTGGTTATGTTGGGCTTGTTTGAGGTTGTTTATGCTACACTTTGGCCTTATTTTCTAAATGAAGGCACCAACTTAGTTACCATGACAATAATTTCCTGGCAGAAGCGGTTATAATCTTCCAATGCCATCTTCCAAACACCTGTGATGGTTTCTGCCTTTTGGAGAAATTTTACTGCTGATGTGGAGTTCGATTGATTGAGCCGGGTGTTCTGCAGTATGTTTCACTATTCTTCAATCTCGTTGCATACTTCCCGCAGAGAAATCACATACTTATGAACTAATGGCCTAAGATGACGAATTTTATTTTTCGTCTTGGCTGATTCCTCCTCAATTTGTTGTAGCCTGGCCTCAAGGGAGGCAATCTCATCATCAATTTTCTTTAGCTAGCCTTTATCTCTACAGGTCTTGTTGTCAGCCATGCGTTGTTAGAGTTGTTGGCGAAGTGGATACACTAGATGGTTTTTCATTGCCAAGCTGGTTGACTAGTCATTGACCTACTTCATTAGCACATAATCTCCCTCTAGGGCATTAGTTAGTTAATCTTTCAGTGCAACAACAGTGTGAAGTTTCTGCTTGATCTCCGCAATGTAGCTTGTAGCTGGATCGAGAATCCCAGATCTTGCCATATCTAGAATCTTCTTCAACTCCTTGTTGGTAGCGACAAGTTTCGTGCATGTTGTCTGACTATGGTTGTAAGAGTTGACCAATGCGTAGGCCAAAAAGTCCTGAGGTGCTTCAATTACTAAATTGGCCATAGTTGGACAAAGTGCTCATAACTTTGATGCTAGCTTCTCAACCTATGATTGCAGTTGTTAATTAGTCTGTTAGAGCTGATCTCGCTCCATCGTGATATTGACAAGTTGGTTCTTCTGTTACTCGTGCTCTGTCTTTGACTAGGTCTTTGTTGATCTGTTCATCCATCTGAACTATCTGTTGGATAAATCTGAATAGCTATGTAGATGACCAGTTTCGAAGGTTCTTAGGTTGCATTGTTGATGGTTTCAAGAAGTTTCTTTGTAGGGGTTGGCCGTTAGGAATATATTTTCGTGAGTGGCCTTGGGGGGAAGTTGCAGGTTGCATGGTCTCAAGAAATTGAGTGGGAGGGATAATGAGTAGCTTTGGAACAACAAGGAAATTTATTGGAAATGAGGCCTCAAATGGTTTGATCGCCGTGGAGTGTGGTCGTGAGGTGATTGGTTCGTCACCCAAGAGTGAGCCTGACTATAGCAATAGTGATATCAAGGATGTTTGAATAACATTATGGCCTTCACGCCCATTCAATGACATGGTGGACTAGATAGCTGAATCAACTTCCATTTTTCTATGACTGTGGGGGAGCCTGGAGAGATTATGTTAGACAAGGTCATAGAGGTGGAAGTTGTATAGGGGGATGGATCCCGTGACCTACGTGAAATAGTAGAGGTGTATTGTGGGTTTCATTCAACAATTGGTGATATTGATGCTGACTAAAGTCCATCACCGGTGAGGTCAACGATAGGCATGACATGCATTGTCTTTTTCTTCTTGGTCATTGATACCTTGGTACATTTGGGCTACGTGGGCTTGGGGATGGTTGGCCTTTTCTGAGAGTGAGGGTCATGATTGGGGATAGCCACAACGAGGGGAGTAGTTATGATTGGATTAAAGAAAGTAAACTTTTGAAAAGAAATGAACTGGGGAGTCGTACTTGATGAACCCTTGAAGTTGGCAATTATCTGCGTAATGGAGCTAATTTGTTGCTCCATTTCATAGACCATCGACTATAATTCCTCCTCTAGCCGCCTCTTCCTATTTGTCCCGACCATGTATCCTCTCAATGATTGTGGTTACATTCCCTCAATTTTTTTTTTTTTTGTATTAGCCATTTGTAATATTACAAGCGACCCCTGGCCACGATCCAACCTCCATGTGGAATGCCCCTTCTGCTAACGTGAACCTTTCCAACCTCCATGTGGAATGCCCCTTCTGCTAACGTGAACCTTTCCAACCTCATTTGGAAAGTCTCTAGGTGGATACATTGTGGCCTGATATAAGTTTGGCCATGTGTTACCCCAAACCATATTTCTTGCAAGTAGCTATTGATCAATCCCTTGGGGATTCTTTCTGCCACCCTTATGGTTGCAAGCATCTTTTGGTACTAGACTTTAAAGCATGTCTCATTGATATCTTTGCTACTGCGGTCCTCGAACATCCTCCATGGTGTGTATTTGAGCGCCAGTGGTTGCTCATCTGTGATTTCTATCAGGTTCCCCCCTGCTGGAGGGCACTATTTTCACATTGCCTAGGTCATAATAAAATACCTGGAAATGAAATATGTGCTTCTTCTGTAGACATCCTTGTAATCTTCAAATAAATCATTTAATAGAAATACAGACCGATTGAGCAAAATTCCTTCACAACAGCGCTCCGCAACTAATATGGTGTCCAATGTGCACTCATTTCTGGAGAAGTGTCGTATTACTTTCCTTGAAATGATGTAGCAGGCAAATATGTTGTTGTCTTTGTTGATCAAATCTATTTTAGTGCCCTTTCCATCGCACTTGGTGTTATACTTGTTGTAATAATCATTATCCCCCTCTTTCTTGGCTCGCTTCGACCTTGTTTGGAACACTGTTGAGACCACATCTCATGTTGCTGAGAGTCTAGTGAGGCGGTGAATGTCCAATGCATGAATTGGATATTCCTTCTCTAACCAGAGTGAACCACCATGCATCCTTCTCACTAGAAGTTTAGTGCATTGCATTGCAGCAAAAGACGTTTCGAATACCAACAAACTCCTTAAATTAATCAATGTCGACCATTGGAGTGCCCGAAATGTTCCTTTAGTCTTCGTCGCCATTGTGCCATCACCCTTAAAAAATTATTCTATATATACCTCTCGCTTAAGCACTGGAAACTAGAAACCTGAAAGGTTGTTGTCTACTAGCATTGCCTTGTCATATTTCCCATACAATGATTCCAAAACATTAATTCGTTCATCTAATTTATCTTCATGAGTTGCGATTATCTTTGTCATTATTCTACGTCACTAATATACAAAAGTCACATGAAGCTGATAGAGAGTGCTTCAGTGACATTGTTGAGGTTTGAATTAAGACTTGAACAGTTCTGTCACTTGAATTGGAAATTCTGAAAATTCCTACATAGCCATGCAAATTGAGTAGACCAGCTTTGACACGACATTTCTGACTAGACTCGCTAACTAATTACTACGACAACATTCCCTATGTAGAATCGATCGTGTTAACTTGCCGCTGGCTGAGTTGTACTTAACTTGGATGACAGATGATGGGAAAAGTACAAAGTGGAGCAGATGGGTAATAATGTGACCGTAATGGTGGCTTTTATTAGTTAACTCTATCCATAATCGGAAACGATTCTACGGAAATTTACCTGACAAGGGCAATATTACCTAATTATTATGGACAAGACTATGAGTACGATGGATAAGAGTTGTGAAACATGTGACTGACCTCCCTAACAACAATCAGTTGCAGTGAGGCTGCACCAGTGCCACAACTAAACTGGCACATGAGAATTATTGTATTGAAAATAAAGAAATAAACAAACTAACTACTTGATTGGCTTATTCCTACTAACTCTAAACCTACCTATAGGCCCTTTTCAAAGACCTCATCAATTAGAAGATTAGGTGTTGTGGTGGTGGAAAGGCTCCAGGTGTGCACCATTCACCCATCTTGTTATCAATATTCCATCTAGTTGCGCAAGGTTCACTGCTCCAGATTCCCTGATTTCTGCGACTATGAAGGGACCAAGCCAATGGATCTGCAACTTACCTAGGAACTTATGAAACATTCTATCATATAATAAAACTTGTCCTCCGACTATGAATGATTTTTTCGTAATGTGTTGCCATGCTTTCTGCCTCCTTTTCTCAACAGACTAGTGGAATTCATCTAGAAATCTCGCTTCATCTAATTCCATCAATTCCTCCAAATTCTTTTGTAGTGATGCATCATTCGTCATCTTTGTAGCTTAAGAAATGAATATGATTGGTACTGCAAATTCAGTTGGTACCATGAATTACCATCCATATACCAACTCGAAAGATGTTTTCCTGTGTGATCACTTGACTCTCGTTTTGTATGCCCATAGCATGGCTGGTACATTCTCATCCCAATCTTTTCAACTTGTTGAACATATCTTCGTTATTCCATTTTCAAATATCTTTTTGAATGCTTTGACCATCCCATTAGCTTGAGTGTGGTATGGGTTTCTCTTATGATGTTGGACTAGGAAATTCTCTAGGAGGGACACAATTGTTTTGTTTATAAAATGGGTCCCTTGGTCACTTATCAGGCTTTTTGGGCACCCAAACCTTGATATGATGTTTTCAAAAGTGAACCTCTTTGTTGTGTCTGCTGTAAAATATTTCATTGGTATTTCCTCCACCCATCGCATGAGATATTTGGTAGCTCTGATGATATATCATGCTTGTGAATTACATGTTGACGGGTTGATCATCCTAAGGAAATCGATTGTTCACTTCTCAAAGATCTGCATTGTATGTATTAGATGTAATGGTAATTCATCACGATGCGATGGATTTCCAACTCTCTGACATACATCACACCCTTTCACATATTCTTTGGCATCCTTGTAGAGTGTAGGCCACCATAACCCTACTTATAAGACCTTCCTCACTATTTATTTTCCCGTGACATGCCCTCCCATGAATCCAGAGTGGCACTCGCATAAGACATATTTCCTTTCATATTGGAGGAGATACCACCGCAAGAATGGATTGTGGACCGACTTATATAGATGTCCTGCAATCAACTAATAGTTAGGTTCTCACACCACCATGTGTCTCTTCTACATCATCGTATGTCACTTCGGATATTGCTCTATGGCCAGAAAAGTTGTGATTTCCTCCAAGTAATCAGAGATTGTTTCTATGCGGAGTAAATCAGCATCTAGTATTTGATCATCTAGGGAGCCCCCAATTTCCCCTGATTCCATTCTTGAGAGGTGATCCGGTCTCACATTCAACTCGTTGTTTTTAATGATAACCTTGAATGTAAAATCCTGGAACAACAATAGCCACATGTAGATTCTTGACTCTTAAGACTAGTTGACTAGGTATTTTAATGTTGAGTAATCTGTAAAGAAATTGAATGGGGCTGCAAGTAAATAGTGCTAAAACTTTTGCAAGGAGCACAACATGGCTAGTGCTTCTCTCTTAGTCGTGGTATAGTTATTTTCTGTAGTCGACAGCTTCCAACTTATAAAGTAGATCAAATGATCCAAGTTCCCTTCTCCTGGTTGTGTCACCATTGCCCTTAGAGTTGTTTACATGGAATTTTTTGTTCCAGTTTGGGTATACTAAGATTTGCACACTTACTGAATTTTCCTTTAAGGTGTTCAATGCCACTTCACAATTTTCCGTCTAGTTGAATGCTTTTGTCTTCTTGAGGAAATTCTCCATGGGAGTAGTTATGGATGCATAGTTTCATATGAATCAATGATAATACCTTGTCACCGATCGCAATTGCTTCACATTGGTCGGTGGATCCATATTTACAATTGCCACAACCTTTGCAGGGTCCATACAACCACCGTCTTTGCAAATGATGTGGCCCAACAATGTACCAAATGGAACTGCAAAAATACACTTCTTTAGGTTTAGTGATATTTGTAGCTATCTGCACCGATCAAACATTACTTTAAGTAAGATAACATGCTTCTTCAATAGGTTGTAAACTATCTAATCATCCATGTATACCTCCAAAATCCGGTGAATGTCATCTCTGAAAGTGACAATAACAATTGGGGAGAACACAACAGGTGTATTCTTTAGGCATAAAGGCATGACGTGGTATGTGTACAACCCCCATTTTGTGGTGAACATTGTTTTCTTCTTGTCATCCTTTGTTATTCGAACCTAATTGTACCATGATAACCTATCTGTGAAGGAGTAGGCTTGTTGAGGTTGTAGTAGTCTACACAAACCCTTATTTTTGTGGCATCCTTTTTGTTCTAGATTACTATTAGGTTGATCCATTCTACCTCTTTTACCAGAAAGATGAGTCCCTCCTCTAGTATTTTATCTATTTCCTTCTTAACCTTTTCTTTTACTCTTGGGTTCAACCTATACGGTCTGTGCTTCACAGGCTAGGCATCAAGCATTAGCATGATTTCCATTTATCCAATATCTACTTTGATTCATTTTAATTCAATGACTTATGTTGGGAATAAATCTTCATACTCCCACAATAAATCAAAAATTTCCTTATTCATGTGCTTGTCCTAGTAGCCCCATATTGATTCCATATTTGGTTTGTCCTCTATCCTGATGTTATGCTTTCGTAGTTTTACTAGGAGCAAGTGGGGGACATCTATTACCGGTCCCTCTTGAATAACCAGTTCTTCTTCAGTCTCTTGAAACGTCAGGTGACTCAGTCCCTCTAGGTCATAGTCCTCTGGATTTGTGCTCACTATCTTGCAAGACATGGACTCTAAGTACCTTGACTCATAAAAGTACTGCATGAAATTTTCATCGACGCATCCTTCCCACAACTGTCATGATGTGAAGAGTATACTTTTCATGGCATACAAAGCCTCAGTTAGCTATTTGTCACCATTGTTGAATGAAACACTGCTACTGAATTGTTCAGCTAGTGTCTCCTAGTCCCCAGTTTGTCTTTGAATTTCTTCCTCTATGTACCACGCTTGAGGGACTATACCCAAGGTGTGTAAAAACATGTGTACCCATAGCTCCTTCAAGATCCATTCCCTGCTCCATCTATCTGTGCAATGTTCTCGGTGTTATCTAGGATTAGAGTCCCCCCTTGTATTTTACAGTCTGTCGCTGTTGGTCCCCTTTTTGCTTGAATCTTTCTCTCATGGCCTGCTTAATGTTATCCCAATCACAAAGGGTGTTGTAGTGAGATCCCCACCACCATGTTGGGATTTCTTGCAGTGCAATGTCCAACAATGGTACCTTGTGGCTTTCCCTTATGGTTCTATCAACCTTACTTAGAAATAGGTCTACCGAATCTATGGCATGGAAATAAAGATAATCACTTACCTTTGTCCCAATTGAGTTGATGTGACATATTGTAGCACATAATCTTGTATTGATTTCATATCCTCCTAGATGCCAAGCATCCCATGCAGCCTTGGAACCAACCTTTGAGCTTTGTATACTCCTCCAGCTGATTGACCCCTCCACCATGGGATTGATGTAACCTTCCCTCCTCCCTGTTATTAATTTGTAGAGCTGGTCCGATGTTATAGGTTCATCTCATTCATCTACTAGTTCAGTGAATATTGGCCCTTAGTATAGTTCCAGTGGTTTTATTACCCACATCCCTTCCACCTCAAAGATCATCAACTCCTTGATATTGATGACAACATAATTGTCATAAGCCTAGTCGATGCCAAACAGTGTTGGGTAAGGATCTTTGTCCCCCATTATATCTATTACCTCAAAGTTTGCATGTGTCTTCACCCCTACGACATCTACTTCCATATCTTCGAGCCTTCTGATGCGAAAAATGTAGTATTAGTTAGCCATCCACAACTGGATCAGTGAGTACTTCCACTGTCATTTTCCTAGTGCCTCCCATGCTTTCCTGAGCAGAATGTTAACATATGAAACCAAGTCCAACATTATATCTATGATATGGAATCTTGCCACCTGTGCATCAATTCAGAACACCCTCTCTATTATTTTGTTATTTCTTCGAACTCTTCTCGTGTGTTCCTAGTCACAATCGTAGCATCGCACAGGTCCCTTGCCCCTATTCTTCCTCCTCCCCCTCCTAGCCCTCTGCTAGTGGTCTCATTAATTCTGAAAGTCGACAGGTCTAGCCGCTCCACTAGTGCATCCAATTCTCGACACTAGTCAGTGTGGTGAGTCGTGGATGCTAGAACTTAAAATATTTATTGCTTGGTGCATTTGAGTACTTCTACAATATCAAGCACAACCATGGTGAGTGTTCATAGCTCCTACAAACCTCACAGTACTTAGGTTGGTTTTAGCCCGAAAATGACCCTTGTGATCTTACCGCCGTAACCCCATCTGTAGGTAGAGTCCCCAATGGTATGGTGGGCTCCGTTAGCCTCGGGCACTCAGTCATGACGTGACCCTCGACCAAACAATGGGTGAACTACATGTTGGGTATCGCTGGCCGGACAAACTCTAAGTCTTTCAATTTCTCTGTTAGGTTGTATATCTAGTGCTAGAGTCCCATGATCGATAGGTCTTGTGACATTATCCCCCACCTTGATATTCATGTGGGTATCTTGTCGTCGCCTCAATGTGAGTTTCCTACTCCAGAGCATCCTGTAGGGTCTCAATGTTCTATTGTTTTAAGGGCATCCAAGTAATGGGTAGGAGTTCCTTGATAAACTAATCCCTTTGGTGATTGGGGTTTATGGTGTAACTTAGGTTGTCGATCACATCCTTGAACCTATGCATCAAATCCTAGGTGATCTCTCCATCCTGCTACTTTATCTCCCATAACTTCGACAACCCTTGCTGATTTGTCTGTGGAAGCTTGAATTCTTGTACGAAGCTCTTCTTGATGTCATGTACCATCGAATTTTGGTTTAACTATATCCATTTAATAAACCACCTTAGGGTTCTCTCCCTAAGGGTTTAGAATTCAATCAACTTCACATTGTCTAGTGTTTGGTGAGCTCTCCATATAACTTCGTAGAGGTACCAATGTTGATCCACATCCTCATTTCCTCGACCATAGAACTTCGGGTGTTTGGTAATGGATCTTGCCATTTTGGCTTGAGCGTGTGCTAGAAGCACAAAGCCTTGGATCCTAGGCTATTGAGATCCTTGCAATCCTAAATTACTAATACCACTATTCCCATTACTGTTAGAGGTACCAAAATTTATTCTATATCTAACATGCACATTATGTATCCGTATTGCTTCAAGCAACTTAGCAAAAAATTTACCAGGACTATACTAGGGGAAGGTTGGGGTGAATGCTACTTGAGATTCGGGGGGTCATATGCTTGATTTCATCTCGTGCGTTAACCTTCGCAAAAAAATGTCTCATAAAATCACACATCTCATCTTCCATATCTTCCTCGTGATTACCGTGACCACTTCCATTAGACACCTCCCCCACAACTAGGGAGGGAGGGCTCCTACTACCTTTCGGGCTTCCGTTTGGCCCATCTATCTCTATTCCTTTCTATGATTTCTCTACGATCTCATCTCTTCCTTCTGGACCCCTTGACATCGATCCTGCTTGGTGTGGTCCCTCTGCATGCACCTTCATTGCCTGCGTGGAGCTCACAATTAGTTCCACAAAATGTTGGAACTAATCTAATTGGACTTAACTGAGCTAACTAATTACAAATCAAAGTACAACTCATCTTGATCTCCTTAATTAAGGGATAACATCCTCAATCAAAGGGATAACTATTGCATGTCTTCACATAGACTTCATGTTTGATTTTCTCTAACTAATTAACTGAAGGTTAATTAATTAATTATTTTACAAACAGAAGGTGAGCTCAAATTCAAATTTTAATTCACAATTTTAATTTAGGGACTAATTAAAATTGGAATGTATCTCGAAATGCTATTTATAGCAATGCTATTTTTAGCATTTCTATATTTAACATTTCTTATTGCTATTTTCAAAACTCCCTCTCAACAAGAAAGGGATTATCTGTCACCCTGATCCTGTCTCTATGGAACTCGAATTTGCATTATGACAATGCCTTAGTCAAAATATCTGCATCATGCTCCTACGTCGAAACATACTGCAACAACATGATCCTATTCACCACACAGTCTCAAAGATGATGATACCGGATATTGATGTGCTTGGACCTATCATGAAATACTTGATTCTTAGAGAGTTTGATACAAATCTGATTATCACAATAGATCAAAGTTGTATCCATCCTCTGATCGAACAACCAAACTAGAATTTTCTGCATCCAAATGGCCTCACATGCTGCTTGGCTTGCAGCCATGTATTCAACCTCTATTGAGCTAAGCGAAACTGACCTCTGTTTCTTGCTGTACCAAGAAACTGCCGCTGAACCAAGGTTGAAAATTCTTCATGAAATGCTCTTCCGATCTGATGGACTCCCTGCTCAATCTGCATCTGTGAAGCCTTGAAGCTTCACTCCCTCTGTCCGTCTGTACCATAATCCATACTGAGATGTGCCTCTGAGGTATCTTAGCACATGCTTCGTTGCCTTCCAAAACAACTTGGTAGGCTCACCATAGCCTTAATTAGTTGGTTCACCGCAAGGCACAAATCTGGTCGTGTGTTCACTAAATACATCAATGAAACCACAAGCTATCGATACACAGTAGCAGCTACTATCTCACCTGAAGTAGCATCCTCCTTCCTATAGTTACTTGCTAGAGGAGTCTGCATGGGCTTGCACTTCTCCATGTGGAATCTCCTGAGTATCTCATTGGCGTACTTGCCTTGAGACACAAACACTTCCCCATCCTTCTGCCACACTTCCATGCCTAGAAAGTAGTGCATGAGACCCATGTCTTTCATCTCGAACTCTCTTACAAGGTCCTCCTTGCAAGACTTGATCAACTGATCATCACATGTTAATATTAGATCATCAACATAAAGAACAATGATCAATGGCTTACCTTCTACCATGATGTGGTATAGGTTTGCATTCGCTTCACTCTTTGTGAAGCCCAACCCAGTGAAATAGTTGTCGATCCTGGTGTACCAAACATGAGGTGCTTACTTCAGCTTGTGAAAGCTCTTTTGAGTCAGCACACATGCGACTCATGATCAAAGGTCTCAAATCCTTCTCGCTGCTCTATGTACACCTCTTCCTCAATCTTGCCATTGAGGAATGCAGTATTCACATCCACTTGATGGATCTTCCAACCCATTTGTGCTGATAATTCCAACATTGATCTGATAGATGAGTACCTTGCTATAGGAGCAAAAGTCTCATCATAGTCGATCCCCTCGACCTGTGAGAAACCACGAGCAACAAACCTTTCCTTATGTTTCTCCACACTACGATTAGCTGCTTGCTTTACCTTGTAAATCCATCGGTAACTCATCGTTGGCTTTTCTCCAGTATTGGAACAACATCCCAAACACTGTTCCGAACTATGGAGTCATACTCCTCCACCATAGCATCAACCCAAACTGGCTGCTGCATTGCTTCCTCAAAGGAAGATGGTTAGGTCTCTAGACACTCCCCCACTAGGGCCATGTAACCAGTGTTCCACTCAGGTGACCTCCTCTGTCTGCGTTGAGAAGATGGCTCTCCCACATTCTCTCTTGCATCCATCAACAATCTATCAGCTTCTGCATGAGTGGATGTCTCCTCTCCTTTATCCTATGCATATGGCTACTTCGCATCACTGTGAGGCTCCTCCTCAAGAACCAAAATTTCCTCCTTTGTATGCAACTTGAGCTCCCTCTCAAGGGAAAGTCGCATGGCCTTCTACTCATCGAAATTTAGATCTCTGTGTACCATTGTCCTTTGAATGGTAGCCAAGAACACCCGATAGTTGTGGGGTGTATCAGTGTACCCCACAAGTATCCCCAACTCTTTTGTTGGCTCTAGATTCTTCTGGGCATCTTTGGTCACATGGCAAAATACTGATGAGCCAAATATCCTGAAGTGACTCATATCTGGTCTCTTTCGGAGAAAGCCTCCTCTAGTGTCTTCATCCCCAGTATGCGATGGAGGCTTCTATTCTGCAAGTATACCGCTATATTGCATGCCTCAGCGCACAAATAAATTGGTAGGCCTTAGTCATGCAGCATCGCCCGAGCTGCTCCCACAATCGTTCTATTCTTCCTTTCAGCCACCCCATTCTATTGTGGGTTATGGGGTGCCTTCAACTCCAATTTAATTCCTTCTACTACACAGAAGTCCTTAAACTCTTAAGAGACATACTCTCCACCATTGTCACTTCATAAGGCCCTTATCTTCTTTCCTAATTCTTTCTCAACCAAGGTTTTGAACTCACAAAACCTTGAGAAGGTTTGATCCTTCTTCTGCATGAAATAGATCCAACATCTATGAGAAAAATCATCAATGAAAATAACATAGTACCTTTGTTTAGCGGTGGAGGTTGTCAATAATGGTCCACACACATCTGTATGAACTCACTCCAAGATTTCTCCAGCTTGACTATCTCGATCTTGAAAGGAATATTTTGTGTACTTACCCAAGGTATAACCTTTGCATGTATCCGCTTGCTCAAGTTTACCCTTTGGAAGTCTGGTAGAAATCTGTTGCATGATCTTCAAGGCCCCATGGTGCAAGTGGCCCAATCTTCTATGCCATAGCTTGCCAATATCTTGGTTTTGCACCAACTCTGCTTTGGAACTCAATGAAGCATAGCCATCTACCTCCAGCTTGTAGAGATTCTTCACTCAAATCCCAATCCTCTTGGTCTGTCCCATGCCGATGTGTCTCAGGATTGCCTTTCCTTTACTAAATACTACATCATAGCCTTTGTCTTCCAACATTGTGAAGGACACCAGGTTCTTCTTCAGTCTAGGGACATACTTTACATCAGTCAGGGTTAGAGGAGCTCCATTCTCCCTTTGAAACACAACCATGCCTTCACGTGAAACATGGTACTTTCCATCATCGCCCATATCTATGCGCATCTAGAGGTTCTTCTCCTCCAAGGTATTGAATAAACTCTTGTCGCTGATCATGTGGAATGAGGCTCCACTGTCCAGGTACCAAACACACCCCACCATCAATCAAACCATGCATGCGATGAGGGTGAAATCCAATTCAAGCTGTGAGGCCAATGCCTTACCATCTGATCCTTTCAAGGATCCCTTCTTGGATTTCTTCTGTGGAAAATTTGTTGCATGATGGCCTACCTCATGACAATTAAAGCATTGCACTTTAGATTTGTCAATCTTCTTCCCACCATGGGAAGAACTCGATTTGGAATGGGAAGCCTTCCCTTTCCCTTTCCTTGCCTTACTCGCTAAGGCTAGATTTTCTTCATCATCATGCTTTAATGAAGAACCATCTCTGGTGCTTCTCCTGATATCCTCCTGCATGAGATCCAACCACATTTGTTCCCAATCTGGCAGTTTCTCTCTTCCATTTACTGAGTCTTGGTAGCTATGCCAGCTCTTAGGAAGACCGAGGAGAGCAAGACTCACCTGTCATCATTAGCCATTGTGATTCCTACACTTCCAATCTCATCCCTGTAGGTGGTGAGCTTGTTTATATATGTAGAGATTGTGTCACCGTTTTCACACTTTATTTTCCGAAGCTTGTCTTTTAGCGCTAACTTCCTTTGATCACTACTATTGTGATATATATCCTTCAATATTTTCCACATTGAAAATGATGTCTCCTTCCCATGGAGACTCGAGACAATATGGTCTCAAACTCCCCCTAGAAGAGTCCTCCTCACTCTAGCCACACATTTCTTCCATTCCGCCAATTCTTGGGCATTAGCTGCTGCTCGTTTGGGGACTTCTTGATTGATGAATTCTTTCAAACTATTTTCCTCTAATACCACTTCCATGTGATATTTCCAGGCTATCTAATTCGAGTTTCCATCTAGGGCATACTCGAGTCTCAAATCATTGAATGCAATTGGTGAACTTTGAGATGTGATAAGAATTCGATTTCTATAATCAGAACTTCAACCTTCGAACTTCTCCCTTCTTTGTATCTTGTTCTCCGCTTTGATCACCTTTGCTCTAATACCATGTAGAAGTTCTCACTGTATAATGCAATATACTAATGAAAAATACCTGATATACTTCTACCAACAAACTTACAGAATATTAATTGATTTTGAGCAAGATCAAATAGAACACACATAACATATGAAGAAGAAATCAATCACACATCAACACAAAAAAATACTTTGAGGAAAGCCTCAACTAAAAACCCTGATATCTGTATTATTATACAAGTGGAAATATCTCAGTATTACACAAAGCTTTAGCTCACAAGCTATCTAACTCTCAGTACAGCCCTCACTGTTGCTCATAGACAAAATAGACAACACATATGCTTTCCTTCAGTCCTCCAAGCCTCCTATTTCCTTGCATAGTTTCTCCCGGGTCCTCAAGTTGCCACCTATGTGTAATTAAATTCCTTCTGCATGCAAGAGATATTCTCATGGGAATATTCCTGCAAATGATAGTACACTGTCCCATCCTTTGATCTCAACCGAGTCTCTGTCTAAACCGACATGCATGAGTTATTTATGAGAGAATATTCAGTTATGTGAAGTACACTAGTTGATTGTTGGAACTAATATAACTAGACTAACTCAGTTAACTGAGCTAACTAATTACAATTCAATGTACAACTCATCCTGATCTCCTTAATTAAGGGATAACTTCCTCAATCAAAGGGATAATTGTTGCATGTCTTCATATAGACTTCATGTTTGATTTTCTCTAACTAATTAACTCAAGATGAATTAATTAATTAAGGGATAACTTCCTCAATCAAAGGGATAACTATTGCATGTCTTCATATAGACTTCATGTTTGATTTTCTCTAACTAATTAACTCAAGATGAATTAATTAATCTTCATATAGACTTCATGTTTGATTTTCTCTAACAAATTAACTCAAGATGAATTAATTAATTATTTTACAAACAGCTGAGCTCAAATTCGAATTTTAATTCACAATTTTAATTTAGGGACTAATTAAAATTGGAATGTCCTGAAATGATATTTATATCAATGCTATTTTTAGCATTTCTATATTTAGCATTTCTTGTTTCTATTTTCAACAACTTTCACTTAGTGACTTTTCTCCTAAATTTCCTAGGTGGCCATAACCAAATTTGTAATTAAAAAATCAAATATTAATCTTATTTCCCCCCCTTCTTGGTTGCCTCTGCATGTTCTCATACCATAAATGAGATGATGTATCTCTAGGGGTGGGAGTAATTGTGCCTTAAAATCCTTAATATCCATTTTTCTACTTTGACCTACTATGTGCATTTCATTAATAGTTAATCTCGAGTTCTATCTTTATGCCTTATGTTCTACATAGTTCCTTAATATCCATTTTTCTGCTTTGACCTTTCGGGTCAACTACTCTGCCATACAATGCCACTAAGGCAGGTACTTGATGCCTTTGGTTCTACATATTTCCTTAATATCCATTTTTATGCTTTGAACTTTCGGGTCAACTACCTGGCCACTAAGGCAGGGACTTGTTTCCCCGCGGCCACCTTGTTTTCTTGTATAAACGCATTGTTGTCACACAATCCTTGTAAGGTTCATGCACAATATCCTTTTGGACTACATATATGTGGAAAAATTATATCTAATATTTATCAGAATTATCCTTTTAATTGATTGTTAGTACATAACATGAGTAATAGCAAGCTTGATTACATAAAGCATGCAAAGAGAGAGAGGCGTATTTATCTTCGAAATTCTTGAGTGAGATTCTCAAGCGAGTTGCTTGCCTTGTTTGATTGATTTCGCCAGTGGTGGATAATTAACAATAACTTTAAATATTATTAAAAACACACAAAATCAAATTCCATAAATAACGAGTGCAAAGAAATTAGGTTAAGACTACACATTACTTTAATAATAATCTTGATGAGAAAAAAATGTAAACTTGATAAGATGAGTGAGGTATTCCATTTTGAAGCATCGTAAAACATGGTCTAAGTTATGATGCATGAGAAGATTTGATTTTTGCCTTATACTTTGATCCTAACAAATTGCTTCCACATTCTACAATAGTGGTTGACCTATGTCTTGCACTTGCTATAGTGACATTGCATTCATCATATATTCAAGATTGATGTCATTTATTTCATGCCTATACATATAATTAGTTTTTAATATGAAGGAAAATGCAAACTGAAACATATTCCCTACAATGTGTTCAAGCATTTCATGCACCTTGTTGATGGAGAGCACCGAGTGGAGAGCACTGTGAGGAAACCAATCAAACACATGTCTTTCAATGGAATGAAACGTGTTCTATTTCTACAATCCTTCTAGCCAGGTAGACGCTTGGTTTTCTGTCCATAGACGTGTCCATCCGAAGATTTACCATAAATATCTATCCTATAACTTGCTTTAGTTTTCTTCTTTCAACCAGTCTTTCTGTGTTGGTGTGATGGTTTCTGGTTGTATGGACACACATACGCTTTATATCATCTCCCTGTGGATGACTCCTATATTCGGCTATTCTACCTTTCCATCTCTTTAGACAATGGCTTCTACTGTTTCTTGTTGAATGGTTCATGGCGCTCTTCACTCGGAGAATGCTCGTGGTTCAGGAAATATGATCCAATGGGGAGATTCATTCGGGAATCTATTATACAAAATAATTTTATTGACATCCTGCCTGTTAGTCAGGGACCAACTTAGGACAATGGGCGATCCAATAATTCTTTTCTCGCGAAAAGATTAGACATATTTATCTTCCATGAAAGACTGATTGAAAGATATGGGCCTCCTACAATGAAAATCATACCATCTTTCATATCTGATCACCGCCCCATTTCTATTCAATGGAAATATGCTGGACACAGATTTGGATATCTATTCAAGTTCAATCGTACATGGATTGCTGATGAACAATTCAACAAATTTATAAATGATACATGGAAAATATCTCCCATGCAGGAAAATGATTCTTCCCGGCATTTCCTTGACCGCCTACAATTTCTTCGAAAGGAGGTTAAAAAATGGCAAAAAGAGAAATTGGCCTCCAATAGAAAGGATCTGAAGGATATATGTAGGAAACTGGAGTACTTATCTACACTTTTTAAAAATCCCTCCATGTCGTCCACCATCAGAAAACATAAATGGGATTTGGAAAAAAGAAAACAAAAGATATTAGAAGAAGAAGAAGCCTCTTGGAGGCCTAAAAGTCGAGCATTATGGCTTAGAGAGGGAGATAAAAATACCAAGTTTTTTCACAGGTTTGCAAATAAGAGGAGGGAGGCAGACACTATTTGGGAGATCAAGGATGAGGTAGGAAATTCTCATTCCTCACAGGAGGCTATTTCTAGAGAAGTTGTGAAATTCTACAAAAGGGATTACAGTGAGGATTCTCTGTAGGACATTGAGGATATTCTATGGGGAATAGACCCATACCCCACTATGTTTGATGAAAGTCTAAACAGAGCTCTATTTGCTGAAGTTTCAAAAGAGGAATTATTGGCAACAATGAAATCATTCCAGAAAGACAAGTGCCCCGGGCCGGATGGGTGGACCATCAATTTCTTCATCCACTTCTTTGAATTATTTAAGACATATATTCTAAAGATGGTCGAGGAAACAAGAACACAGGGTTTCATAAGCCATAATATCTCCTCAACGTATATCGCTCTAATTCCAAAGAAAAGGCTCTCCTCCACATTTTCAGATTATCAGCCAATTTCATTATGCAACATATTATACAAGGTCATACCAAATATTATAGCTATTCAACTTAGAAACACTCTATCTCTACATCTGTCTTCAGAGCAACACAGGTTTCTAAAAGACGGAAATATCTTAGAAGCGGTGCTCTCACCCAAGAATTCTTACACTCAATGCATAGCAAGAAAATAGAAGCTGCTCTTTTAAAAATCAACCTTAAAAAGGCATACGACTGTGTGAACTAGGCCTTTATTCAATGTCTACTAGCTGGGATTGGCCTAGATGTCAGGTGCATTAGATGGATCATGGCCTGTGTGGTGGAAGTAAATTATGCAGTCCTAATTAACAGTGTTCCAACTCCTTTCTTCAAAGCGGTCAGGGGCTTACGTCAGGGTTGCTCCCTATCTCCACTCCTTTTCATTCTAGTTATTGAATCTTTGAGCCTACACATAAAGAAACTGATCCAACAAGAGAGATACAAGCCTCTCCCCATTTGCAGGGCTATATTCATGTCACATATTCTTTTTGTTGATGATATCCTTCTGTCAACCATACTGTGTAGATCAACATGGATATATATCTATGAAATCTTGGAGAGATTTCAAAAAGCCACCGACATGTATATCAACGATTTAAAATCTTCATTCCATGTCGCTGATGTAAATGGAGATATAGTCACATTTCTAATAAATCTTTTCAATATTAAATAATTTCCTATCGTGAAGGGCTTCAAATATTTAGGATTCAATTTGAAACCTGTGGGTTACAGATTGGCCGACTGGTCGTGGATTCTGGATCGGTTCTATAAGAAAATATCTACATGGGAATACAAGTTCTTATCAATTGGAGGTCGTGCCATTATCACACAATCCGTGCTGGTACAAATTATGGTTTATTGGGCACACCTTTTATATATCCCTTCATCTACTATTAACAGTTTAAACAGAATGATAGCTAATTTAATATGGGGAGGACAGAAGGAAAAGATAAAATATCACCTCAGCAAGCTTTCGAAGTTGACACGACTAAAAAATATGGGAGGTTCAGGCATATTGGATTTACACTCCTTTAGAAGAGCCCTTCTATGTAAATCAATGTAGAAAGCAATTATGTTTGAATCCAACTCGAGCAAGACCATTAGAGCTAAGTACATGGATAATCAAGACATGACATATTGGTATAGATAGCGCTCCACTGGATTCTCCTACGGATCATATATATGGAGAGGTTTTCAAAGATTGGAGTCATTCTTTAGAAGAAAATTGATTTGGAAATTCCAAACGGGATCCAATATTATCATTGGATTTGATGAATTCGTAGGTGCGGGAGAAAATATCCATATCTCCTCTCAGATTTTGAGAAATTTACACAGCAGGGGATATTTCTTTTGGGCCAGTGTAATAAAAAAATGGGATGGTGCTATTCCAATATGGAAAACTGTTACAAAAATGAAATTACTCGGTGCTCTGGAATCCCAATGGAACGCTATCACTACTTCACTGCAATCGCGTGGATTGGATTGTTTCACTTGTCAGACAGGGATTGCCTCATTTGGAAAGGTCTCGGTGGCTCATCAGCTGTATATGCAAAGCATATATATCTCCAAATTCTATTATCATATTCCAATACATGTGATAATATTTTTCTGCCAGCATTTTGGAAATCTGGATGCCCTTTAAAAATCATTACTTTTGCCTCGCTGGTTTTTCATGACAGGAATCTCACTTGGGAGAATCCCTAGAAGCGAAGATTACTTTTAACTAAGGGGTATTTTAAATAAAAAAATCAAAATAACCTTAAACATTAAATTTTCCAAGAGGCTTCCACATATTGAGCTACTACAATAAAAGATTACTTTTAACTAAGGGGTATTTTAAATAAAAAAATCAGAATAACATTAAACATTAAATTTTCCAAAAGGCTTCCACATAACCATAGTTATATTACTTTCTTTAAACTATAGTTATATTACTTTCTTTTAACTATAGTTATATTACTTTCTTTTAACTACTTTAACTATAGTTATATTACTTTCATTTAACTACTTTCTTTTAACTATAGTTATATTGAGCTACTACAATAAAATATTACTTTTAACTAAGGGGTATTTTAAATAAAAAAATCAAAATAACCTTAAACATTAAATTTTCCAAGAGGCTTCCACATATTGAGCTACTACAATAAAAGATTACTTTTAACTAAGTGTAGTTTAAATAAAAAAATCAAAATAACCTTAAACATTAAATTTTCCAAAAGGCTTCCACATAACTATAGTTATATTACTTTCTTTTAACTATAGTTATATTACTTTCTTTTAACTACTTTAACTATAGTTATATTACTTTCTTTTAACTACGGGAAGAGGAAAACGGGAGAAAAGGAAAAAGGAGGAAAAGAGGGTGCTAAGTCTGGTAAGGACCAAATAGCACAGGCACAAGTGGTGCAGAAACTTGCTAAAGACAACGGTCTGGAAAGAAGGCTTGGGGGGAGATTTAGTCGGGTGGAATAATCTCACGGTTGGGAGGAGAACAAGCAATAAGGTATTATCGTTTAATCTGGAACAGTGCTGAGGATTATAAGATAGCGGTACAGGTCAGTACTGTAATATTATCATTTTATGGTCTCAGTACATTCCGTACTGTAATATTATCATTTTATGGTACTGT
Organism: Pinus taeda; assembly: GCA_000404065.3. NCBI lineage: Eukaryota > Viridiplantae > Streptophyta > Pinopsida > Pinales > Pinaceae > Pinus > Pinus taeda. The sequence goes on along the minus strand of APFE030444530.1, from coordinate 8,033 downwards.
AATATTATCATTTTATGGTCTCAGTACATTCAGTACCATAATATCATTTTATGGTCTGAGTAAATTCATGTTTGTGAAAGTTATTGTCTAAGCTATAGGTCAGGGCGTAGATTAATATGAAAAATAGTCCTAGCCGTTCAGAAGACCAATATATATAAGTGCTATGACAAAGGGCCAAATAAATGTATACAAACATACCTCTATAAACAAGAAACAGTCTTAGCCGTTCAAAAGACCAATATATATAAGTGCTATGACAAAGGGCCAAATAAATGTATACAAACATACCTCTATAAACAAGAAACGCAATGACAGTTTAGAACTACTGCAGTAAAATATTACTTTTAACTAAGGGGTGTACACAGTTTAGAACTACTGATTTTATGGTACTGTAATATTATCATTTTATGGTCTCAGTACATTCAGTACCATAATATCATTTTATGGTCTGAGTAAATTCATGTTTGTGAAAGTTATTGTCTAAGCTATAGGTCAGGGCGTAGATTAATATGAAAAATAGTCCTAGCCGTTCAGAAGACCAATATATATAAGTGCTATGACAAAGGGCCAAATAAATGTATACAAACATACCTCTATAAACAAGAAACAGTCTTAGCCGTTCAAAAGACCAATATATATAAGTGCTATGACAAAGGGCCAAATAAATGTATACAAACATACCTCTATAAACAAGAAACGCAATGACAGTTTAGAACTACTGCAGTAAAATATTACTTTTAACTAAGGGGTGTACACAGTTTAGAACTACTGCAACTACTGCAGTAAAATATTACTTTTAACTAAGGGGTGTACACAATTTAGAACTACTGCAGTAAAATATTACTTTTAACTAACTGCAGTAAAATATTACTTTTAACTAATATTACTTTTAACTAAGGGGTGTACACAATTACTTTTAACTAAGGGGTGTACACAATTTAGAACTACTGCAGTAAAATATTACTTTTAACTAATATTACTTTTAACTAAGGGGTGTACACAGTTTAGAACTACTGAACTACTGCAGTAAAATATTACTTTTAACTAAGGGGTGTACACAATTTAGAACTACTTTTAACTAACTGCAGTAAAATATTACTTTTAACTAATATTACTTTTAACTAAGGGGTGTACACAGTTTAGAACTAAAATATTACTTTCAACTAAGGGGTGTACACAGTTTAGAACTACTGCAGTAAAATATTACTTTTAACTAACTGCAGTAAAATATTACTTTTAACTAACTTTTAACTAAGGGGTGTACAGAGTTTAGAACTACTGCAGTAAAATATTACTTTTAACTAAGGGGTACACCCTTTATTAAATTTAACTAAGGGGTGTACATAGTTTATTGAATTTAACTAAGGGGTGTATACAGTTTACTTAAGTTTACTTTTATTTAACTAAGGCGTGTACACAATTTATTTAATTTAACTAAGGGGTGTACAAAACTTATTGAATTTAACTAAGGGGTGTACATAGAGGCGTGGACACCCTTTATTGAATTTAACTAAGGGGTGTACACAGTTTATTGAATTTAACTAAGGGGTGTATATAGTTTACTTAAGTGAGGCATGGTGTGTACACACTTTATACAGTTTACTTAACTGAGGACTTAACTAAGGGGTGTATTACTTTTAACTAACGGGTGTACACAGTTTAATATTACTTTTAACTACGGGGTGTACACCCTTTATTGAATTTAACTAAGGGGTGTACATAATTTATTGAATTTAACTAAGGGGTGTATATAGTTTACTTAAGTTATTGAATTTAACTAAGGGGTGTATATAGTTTACTTAAGTGAGGCGTGGCGTGTACACACTTTATACACACTTTATACAGTTTACTTAACTGAGGACTTAACTAAGGGGTGTATTACTTTTAACTAAGGGGTGTACACAGTTTACTCGCGTGTACACCCTTTATTGAATTTAACCAAGGGGTGTAAAAAGTTTATTGAATTTAACTAAGGGGTGTATACAGTTTACTTAAGTTTACTTAAGTAAGGCATGCCGTGTACACAGTTTATTGAATTTAACTAAGGGGTATACACAGTTTACTTAACTGAGGACTTAACTAAGGGGTGTATTACCTTTAACTAAGGGGTGTATTACTTTTAACTAAGGGGTGTACACAGAGGCGTGTACACCCTTTATTCAATTTAACTAAGGGGTCTACACAGTTTATTGAATTTAACTAAGGCGTGTACACAGTTTACACAGTTTACTTAACTGAGGACTTAACTAAGGGGTGTACACAGTTTACTTAACTAAGGGGTGTACACATTTTACTTAACTGAGGTGTGTACATAGTTTATTGAATTTAACTAAGGGGTGTACACCCTTTATTGAATTTAACTAAGGGGTGTACACAGTTTACTTAACTGACACAATTTATTGAATTTAACTAAGGGGTGTACATAGTTTGTACACAATTTATTGAATTTAACTAAGGTTTGTACACAGTTTACTTAAGTGAGGACTGCAGTAGATTGAATTTAACTAAGGGGTGTGTACACAGTTTATTGAATTTAACTAAGAGGTGTACATAGTTTACTTAACAATTTACTTAACTAAGGGGTGTACACAGTTTACTTAACTGAGATGTGTACACAGTTTATTGAATTTAACTAAGGGGTGTACACAATTTATTGAATTTAACTAAGGGGTGTACACAATTTATTGAATTTAACTAAGGGGTGTACGTACACAGTTTATTGAATTTATTGAATTTAACTTATTGAATTTATTGAATTTAACTAAGGGGTGTACACATTTTACTTAATTGAGGACTGCAGTAAATTGAATTTAACTAAGGGGTGTGTCCAACAATTATTGAATTTAACTAAGGGGTGTACAAAGTTTACTTAATTGAGGACTGCAGTAAATTGAATTTAACTAACGGGTGTGTCCAACAATTATTGAATTTAACTAAGGGGTGTACAAAGTTTACTTAACGGAGGTTACTTAACTGAGTTGTGGCGTGTAAATTGAATTTAACTAAGGGGTGTGTCCAACAATTATTGAATTTAACTAAGGGGTGTACAAAGTTTACTTAACGGAGGTTACTTAACTGAGTTGTGGCGTGTACATAGTTTATTGAATTTAACTAAGGGGTTTAGAACTACTGCAGTAAAATAATACTTTTAACTAAACTAGTTTATTGAACTACTGCAGTAAAATTTAGAACTACTGCAGTAAAATAATACTTTTAACTAAACTAGTTTATTGAACTACTGCAGTAAAATATTAAATATTATATTAAATATTATATTGGCCTGTACATAGTTTATTGAATTTAACTAAGGGGTTTAGACTACTGCAATAAAATAATACTTTTAACTAATACTTTTAACTAAGGGGTGTACTTTTAATAAAATATTACTTACTTTTAACTACACTTTTAACTAAGGGGTGTACACAGTTTAACTAGTTTATTGAACTATTGTTAACTACACTTTTAACTAAGGGGTGTACACAGTTTAACTAGTTTATTGAACTATTGTAGTAAAATAATACTTTTAATAAAATATTACTTTTAACTACGGGGTGTACACAATTTAGAACTACTGCAGTAAAATAATACTTTTAACTAAGGGGTGTACACAATTTACTTAGTTTAGTGTATACACTTTTAACTAAGGGGTGTACACAGTTTAATTTAACTAGTTATTACTTTTAATAAAATATTACTTTT
>APFE030444519.1:20092-54283 GCA_000404065.3 Pinus taeda | reverse complement strand
CAATTATTTTAAAATTAAAATTATTATTATAAAAAAGAATTAATAAGTCATTTAAGAAAATAAATAAGTATATGTTTGAGCATTTATCCAAGAAGGAAATTGGAAATTTCTAAAAAATTATTATAGCTTTCCTTGGTGTAAGAAATAGATACAACACCTGCTCCAGCTAGGGACTGCCTCCCCTGTGGGATGCAGAGAACTACTAGACCATATGACTTTTTTGTTGGGCATGGATTCAATTCATAAACTTGTAATCTGCAAATCTAAAACCATAATTCCTGCACTAATCTAGAGACTTTTTGCACACTGAAATATGAAAACTGAAAATTGTTGAAGTGAAAAAGCTAACACTGTAAGTGGAAATATCACAACAATGCATAATTCATTGGGCTATAGATTCAATCAGTCAGTTAACAATAAATTTACTCCTTTCAATCCCCTTCATGTTATTGCACTTCAACCAAACCAAACTTCATACTGCAAACTTGAAACACAAGTTGAAACAATTGTTGATCTACTGCATTAATCAATAAACTGCAAACTCACTGATCTACTCCGCACTGAATTTGAAAATAACTACTTCAATCCCACACACCTATTATCTAACTGAATTGAAAATATGCATTGTTAGGTCTAATCTGATTTCCAGTGTAACCACGTGGGAATTGTATTAATTGGAATATCTCTTTGTATGGAGCTGAAGATGTAAAAATATTTTCAATAGGAAAGACAAACTCCATAGGTAACTGATACTTAGAACTGAAATTTGGAAGCTGTATCTTCTGAATTTTTTGATCATAGTAGAGAGGAAGAGAAATATGCTATTGAATTCTACCATTGCTATGGAGAAGAAAAACATGCAACTGCACTTATCATTTTTAACCAACAGAATCTGGAAACCAGACGAATCATCGTATGAAAAAGTGGAGTCACTAGGTGAAATAAATGCAAAAAATATCAATTGTCTAGTCTTTATTCACAAGAAATGAGTAGATCTAGTCGTTATCATTATCCATGGAAAATTTTCCTTGTCACTTTGTTCCCTGGCAATGGCACCAAACTTTGTACCTCTGAATATAATTCTAGGTTAGGAATTAAGTTGGAGCATCTAAAATATTTTGTTGGTTTTTAGAATGTTTGGATGACCAATGTTTTAACCTAATTCCAATAGATGGTGAATCTTAATTAATCATGATCTAATTAAAGGGTTGGTTCTCCACCTCTCAACAGAAATTTGGTTTCAAAAAGATGTGTAACATAGAAATCAAAGAGACTATGGCCTATCAAAAATTAGACAGATGATTTAATTAACCATATGGAAAAGATGCATGTAACCAATGTTTACATCCCAAAAAAAATTTATTTAAATTGATGAAGAAGTGATAATTTAAAGATGTAGAGGAGTTATTTTAGAAAAACAATCCAATAAACTAATCTCTGTAATATATGATAACTTCATAGGTGATTTCAAACATGTTGATACTCAACCTTATCTTACCCAATTTTCTTTATTCAAAATTAAATATATGCAGAAATTTATGGTATGAAATGAAAAACAACGAATAAATCACAAGAACGAAACACCTTTGAGGCAAATTCAACATCCTTTCATTAAAATCAGAGAATTTTGAATGAATACAATTCTACTTGATAGCTTATCCCATGGGTTCAACCCTTTGTACTTCGATCATTGAAGTATTTATACAATTTTCCCAAAAATATCTTCATAAAATATCAATAATTCATTACAAAATATATAAAAAAATGTTGACAAAAATAGTACAAGAAAATAGGAAAATTAAACTGCTGAAGCTTACTGGCACTGAACTGTTGAAGCTTTCTGGGACTGATTTCGAGGATTATGATGATGACTTGGATAGAAAAGGTTGTTTCTTTGTTGTTGAAGATTAGTACCTTTTTTACTCAAGAAGTTGGCATATTGTATCCCATCTTTCTTTATCTGGGATAAAAAATTTGATTAACTTTATATAAGTTTCATCCACTTCAGTATATTTCTTGAAAGTGGGCTTGACTAAAAACATATGATTTATTTCATGCTTGATAAATAAGTCAAACTTCAAGCCTTCCATGAAAGCTTTCCCTATAATAGTTCCCTTTATGGTAGAAAAATTGTGTTTATCTCTTGCCATGGAATATAATTTATGTTGATAATATTCCACCTGAATTATTTCGTCTTCCATTCCCTTTAAACCTGGAAGTCCTTTTTGATGCAGTATATTAAACATTCTATGGAATTTTTGAATGCCAGCCTCCAGATTCTAACATTTATTAACTAACTAAAGCATTAAATTTCTTTTAGGAAGAACTTTTCTTACTTCAATAATGGTATAGGTTCTATCTTCATTTTCATATTCTGCTAGTTCTTCTTTTGTCTTTGAATTTAAAACTTTAATCAAATATATAGCTTCTCTTGATTTCTGACCCCATTCTTCCTTTACTTCTTCTATGGCTTCCCTTGGTTTCTGCACTATCTCTTCTTGCTAAAAAATAATTTGAATTGAAGGCCAAATTTCATTCATAGCCTTATTAATCTATACCCATATATTCTCCTTTTCTTGTGAAATTGTCTGTGTCATCGCATATTCATTTTCTAGAAATTCAATTCTCCGAGTTAATTTGTGAGTTTTCTGAAGCTCTGGTAGATATACATTATCAATTTTTAACTTTTATTCTTGGAGATTATTACTCTGAGCTTTGAGTTTCTCAATCTCCTACCCTGTGATAGATATATCTTCCATAGCTTTGATCAACTCAATTGATATTTCTGTAGATTTTGTCTCCATTTTTCTAGTAGTTCCTGAAGTAAAAGCGCCTACTATTGATGTACCTGTGATTGGAACTGCTATTATAGGAATGAATGCTAATGAGTTGATTTTTTTTCTTTTTCCTTTTGCATTTTTTCTATTTCAGTCTCCATTTTTTTAATCTGTCCATTCTATTCAATAATGATTTTGAACATATCTTCTTTCTCCTTTTCTAGTTGAACAACTTCCATTGTTTGTGGATCTTTAGAAGATGGAAGTTTGAGTTGCTTCTTTAAGGCTACAATGTCAAGATTTTTTCTCTTAATGATCTCCTCAACAACTTTTACATTTCTAGGATCATATCCCAGTTTAAACACCAAACCTTCTAAAGATTTTCTCTTGGTCTCTTTAGCCAAAGAAGATATTTTCTCTAATTTTAATTAAGATCGAATATTTTTAACTGAAGCCTTTAGTCTAGATGCTTCCATTACTGAATTTGTGAGAGTAGAATATATCATTTCACCTGTATATTTACTCAATTCCATTGGATCAATAGGATGAATTTGATTAATGTTAAAAGAGAAAATGGACATTTTGTAGTCATCTGTAGTCTTAGGAAAACGAACTTCGGCTTCAAGGAAATGTATTTGAATTTTTCCTTTCTCAGTATCAAAAGCAGAGAGAAGTCATGTTGTTTTTTTCCAAAACTGAGAATAGGTTATAGATTTCATAATTTCATTCTTCTTTTTTGTTTCCCTATATCTTGTAAATATACTTGGTTCAACCAGATCACGAGCTAATTCTCCTGATTGAGATGTTTCCAGTCGCTCTAGAGAAGATGAAGATGATGGTGAACCTATAAAAATTACTTCATTTCAAGGGAAAGTAGAAGCATAGGGACCTATTAAAACTATTGTAAATTGTTATTCTCTTCTTGCAGAGACTCTTCTGCTGGATTGGATTTTGCATCCTTTTGTATATTTGAAATCCTTTCCCTTGAATTTCTAAGACTGAAAGGGAAACACTTTCCCTTGGTCTTTTATCTTTCTTTTCTTGTTTCACTAGAGTCTGTGATAGTGTAGAAGAAAATACTTCTTCCTCTACCTCCTATCATATTTTTTCCTTCCATTCATCTTGATTCATATATTGATCAATTTTAGGTCTAATAGCGTGACTATAAGGAGAAGTTTTCTTCTCTACTCTCAACTTTGAGATAATTCCTAAAGTATCATATGACCAAGTGAAAATGAATTTAAATTTCATTTGTTTAAGGAGAAGATCTGCTTCTTCTATTGTTGTCTTGGCATTTCAAATGAAATGCCCAACCTATGTCTTGATTTTGAACTGATATTTCTTTTTAGCTGACACAAAGTGAAGCTCATCCATATTTATCATTTTCCTAATATACTCTAATGAAAACATTCTTATGGGAACAAATTTAGGCAATTTATATGGAGGCAATTCACATCCATACACTCTAATCTTTGCGTAATTCTGATACAGGTACTAGTCACCTATCTTTGTCTGTTCACTAAGATGTAGAATTCTCTTAATCTCATGTCTAATTCTAGGTTCAACATCATTGTTAAGTAGGAAAGAAACATTGTATAAAACTTGTCTACATAATCACTGAATATGAATTCATTGGTATTCTTCCATACCAAGGAAGTCCAATGAATCACAGACTATACATTTCTCTGTTCATCCAATTTTGTAGTGGAAATTGAAATCTATCTACTTGATGAAATAAAAACAAATAAGCCAAGACTGAAGCATGCTTGAAAACTCCTTTCTTTAGAAACTTTGATAAATTATTCATGGATGAATTCTACTAAGAATTCATTGTAATGAAAAATAATTAAAGGGTTTTCTCTTGCTGGGAATATTGATAGAAAACCTATAATTGCTTCATCAACCCATTAATCGGTTTGATAGTCCAATAAACAATAAACTATAGAAATGGTTTGTTTTGTCATTTCTGGAAACATTGAAGATGAACAAGGAGGGTTTGTTTTAGGCAATTGGACATTTTCAAGTAGAAATTGTCTCAAAAAGTTTGGCTCTGTGGGGAAAAGTAAAGATTTTGTAGAGTTCCATGAGGGAATATATAGAGAAGGGGTGTAAGAAAGCTGAATTATGGATCAAGAGAATTTGACATATGGATTCAGGGATAATTGTGAATGGGATATCGTTATTCTGGGCAACAATAGCTCTTTGATTGGGTATGTACATGAAATGGCTGTGTGAGACAAATTATAGGAAATGGTGAGTTTGTGGAAAAATGAATTATGGTGGGAAGGAGTCCCACAAACTCAATTCGTTGTTGAGGTCGACAAATATTTTCTTTAACCAATTGTGGAGTTCGTATAGATAAAACTACAATTTGTTTCAAAAGTTTTGTAATGTTGATCTACTAACGGCTGATGGTTCAGGTCAATTACAAGGGGAAGCATAGGGTTTTCCATGATGGCTTTTGATTTACCCTTTGAAAACATTTTGTAAAGAAATGAAGAAAAAGATTGTAATTACCCTGTAGTTGGTTGTTTGAAATTTGTTTTGACTCAGTTCTTGGTTGCAGTAGAAGGTTCAGGCATTCATTGTCATGGAACAATAGAGAAAAGGACAATTGAATGCATTTTCTTTTATTTTATAGGTGAGATCATTTACTGTTGATTTTTTTTTAATGGAGCAGAGTCATTAATTTGACAACAATTATATCTTAGAAGGAATACTTGATGATAAAATGATAGGTACAAGGGATGTGAGACTTGGTGGGAGGGGATTGGAGTGGAGGAAGAAGGGTTGATACTTGTTATTAGGTGGGAAGGACGAAGGTGAATTTTACGGGGGGTGCGTTGTAAGCAGTTTAGGAAAATGGGGTTTTGAAATTGATGAGGGAGTGACATGTTGATAAAGAGGGATTGATAGAATCCAATTTCTAGACTCCCGTCTTTGGTTAACTATTGGAGGGGAAAAAGGGGTCTGAAGTCATCTGGAGTCATCAATATAGGTGGGATAGATCATGACACTTGATTATAGCATGATTTTTTTTGCATACGACAAAAATAGTCATGTCAGAAAGAAATTTATTAACAACTTAAACTAATCGCGATTAAAATTCATGATTTAACTAATTAAAAACAATTTATTTAATACATAATGTGGCATTTAAAATATCTCACATATTTTACTTTTTCTAAGGTCTTTCATCACTTATATATCAATTGATATATATAATAATATATCGGAGATATATATATATATGTATATATAGTATAAATATAAGTATAATATATATATATATATATATACTCCTTTTTCATTTTTCTTTATTTATATATTTTTTTATTTTTCTTTTCTTTCTTTTTATTTTATCTTTCGATTTTTTAGACACAATAAAACTAAACATTAAGAATAATGTTACAACATCAGCTTGATCTAGGGATTGCATTTCCTAGTGAGATGTAGAGAGCATGCAGATCCATGTGTCTTCTCCTCAGAGAATGGAGTATTTGCAGTGAAAACCACAGTTGCCATGAAAAATAGATAAAACGGGGAATGTACAATGGTATATGGCTATAACATATTTTAGTACTGAATATAGTGCTTGAGATACTATCCATTGATAGGAAATGTAGAGTATCTCTCTTCTAGGTTCTGTAAAATGAAAGTATTGCTTCCTTTGACCACTTCAATGATGAATGTCCCCAACCAAATATTATCAAACTTTCCATGTTTCCCCTTTTGTTCTCTTGAGGCATACCATTTCAAAACCAGATCTCCTTCCCTGAAATATTTTTCTCTAGCTTTCTTGTCAAACAAAGTTTTCATTTTTGATATTGACAAAGTCTAAATTGAACATATCTCTATTTTCATTCAATTATATAACTTGATTAATTCTCCTAGAAAAATCATTCGACTCTTAATTTGTTTCTTGTAAAAATTTCATGACATGAAAAGCCAGATGTGTAGGAAGAATGGCTTTAGGGCCATAGAAAAATTCTATCATTTTAACACTACTAAATTCCTATGCATTATCTGTAGCTATTTGCTAAGGACAACCGAATCCAGATAATATATTTTCCTCAATAAATTTAATGACAACAACATTTGTTGCATTCTTGACCGGGATACCTTCTACCCATTTTGTAAGATAATCTGTGATAGTGAAAATCCATCTGTGTTGACTGGTGGATGATGGATGTATATCTCTAATGAAATCAAGTCCCCACTATAAAAAACGTGCCTGAATCAAAACTGGAACAAGAGCGAGTGATGGAAAGTTTTGCTTACCGACAAAAGTCTAGAATGGAATGTAGCTTCTAACATTTTCTCCAACTTGTGAAAACAACTTTGGCTAGTAGAAAACTTCTCTTAAAATATTATGTGCTATTTCTCTCCAAGCATAATGACCACCACATATTCCTTTTTGAAATTGATCAATAACACCTTATTTTCGCTCTCAATCAGGCATAGAAGTAGGATGTTTAATGGATATTTCCAGTAAAGGTTGGCATTAATAATACAATACTTCATAGCCTTGAATTTAAGAGTTCTACATTGATTTTTAGTGAAATCGTGAGGGTATTCAAAATCTCGAAGGAAATGTTCAATATCATCATACCATTAAAATAGCATGAACATTTCCTCAATGTGAAGTGGAAGAGGAGCTGAGTCTATAGAAAAGAGGTTCTTGTGGATTCTTCTCTGGTAAACTAGAGGAAGGTTCTTATGGATTCTTCTCTCTTGATATCTGCATAATAGTGTTTATTCCCAGAACTTTGTAGTTAGATTCAACCAAAATCTTGGCTAAACCCTATCATTTTATCAACATAGTAGATTTGATGTCTAGATCAAATTCAAGAATTTTAGCTATCCATCTTCCTCCTCTACCATCTGTATCAGGTCAAGTTAAAATAGTTTTGACAACATTATTTTGGACATAGGAATTAATAGGGGAATGAAGGACATCAATTTTGAAAGATTTTAGGACTTGTAAAAGGGCATAAGCTTATTTTCCAATGATGTCATATTTAAGCTCTTCATATCTCATAAATTTAATAAAGATTGGCTATTCATCTTGGTTATCATTCTTTTGCAGTAAAACAATAGCTAAAGTGGTGTCAGAGGAAAAAGAGAAAATGTTGAAAGGTTTTGAGTAATTAGGGCTAGCTAGTACTGGAGCTTCAGAAATAGCCTTTTGATTTTTGCAAATTCATATCTAGCCTACACTGTCCATTCAAACTTAAGATCTTTCTTCAACATCTCAGTAATATCTTTCATAATTTCACCATAGTTTGGTATAAATCTCCTAGAAAATTAATTTTTCCTAAAAAAGCTTGAATTCCCTTTTTATTTCTAGGGAGACCAATTACCTTAATAGTTGAAACTCATTTCGGATCAATTACCACTCCTTTTGAGATGATGTGGCCAAGCAATTTTCCTTTCTCAAGTGCTTTAAGTGCTTTTTATCAGAATTTGAAAACACAATCATATCATCCAAATACATAACAATGAACTTATTAATGTTTCCAAAAAAATATAAATCCATATCTCTGAAATGTTTCCCCTGCATTGGGTAAACTGAATGGAATTTTGACATACATAAAAGTACCCTAGGGAGTTGTGAATGTTGTTTTCTATCTATCTTATGGAGCTACCAAAATTTGGTTATATCCATAGAAATCATCTAGCACGGAAACACTATTAGAACCTGAAAGTGTTTGTAATATTTGATCCATTTTAGGTAATGGATAATTTCCCTTTGAGGATGTTTTGTTAAAATTTCTAAAATCCACACATAGTCTAATTTACAATTTTTTTTTCTTACAAGAACTAAATTTGCGATCCATTTAGAAAATATAAGAGGAACAATAATTTTGGTATCCAACATTTTCTTTAATTCTTTCTCTATGGTTGGAAGAAAAATTAGATTAATTCTTCTTAATTTCTTCTGAAATGGTTTGGCTTTTGTTTTTAAAGGGATCTTACAATGTGATTTGTATAATAAGTTTTGAGCTCATCATGAGACTAGGAAAATACATCTTTATAATGATTCAAGAGATTGACATACTTGTCATTTACATCGTTAGGTAAGGATCTTGAAATTTTCACATTCCTAATGTCTTAATCAGTTCCAATGTTACAATATTCTACATTCTCTTATGTTTTGTTTAGTAATGAGTTTTTCAAAACATCATTATGATAAAAAATCCTTTAAAGTGGGATTAGACCCTTGGGAATGAAATTACCTAGAAATTGAAGGATATTATGATCATCTATCTTGTTATTTAATTGTGAGGATTGATCTTCATGAGTTGATTTATGATCAAGAACTTGTTCATCATCAATTTGAAAGGTTGAAAAATCATCAATTTCCTAGAGAAAACTCTTAATTGTTCATCATCTTCAAAAATATTTCAGTATTTAAGATTATTAGGAATACTTGAATTTGATATTGGAGTTGCATTGAATCAAGGATTTTAATGGAGCGTGCAGAAGCTACTAGAGAATATGCATACATGTTTTCATCTCTTGGGATTACTATTATGTTAAAGGCATGGAAATAATTTTCTATGGAATCCCATACCTCATTTTGGTAAGATTTGAGCCTAGGATGTCTTACTTCGCATAGATTTCTGCTACGTTATTACTAACATTGAATTATAACTTAAAGGATTGGGTTATGTTTTCTATATCTCGAGAAATTAATACAATTCATGCTCCAACTCCATCTTTATAACAAACCCCATCAAAGTATAAGTTCCACAGATCAGTTTTTATACATATAGGTTTGTTCACAATTTATTCAAGGCCGAGTTGAGGATTTTGGAGATCTTTTGATGACAGTGTGAAGCATCTAAAATCTTGATAAACATCATAAATTGGTGATTTATTTCTTGATCAACCCTACAAACAGTGTTAACAAATCTTACCTCTTTATATAATCTAAGTTGTTCACCTCCATATATAGGAATACTAGCATAGGACATGTCCATTTTCATATTTCTCCCTAATTTGGCACATCATGATCTTAGTAAACACATTTCACATTTGGGAGGGATATCTATGATTATAATGTCTAGCACTACACTTTTTACAAGTATTTGTGCTAATGTTAGAACTAAGGCTTTTATGAGTTTAAGACAAGGAAATTTCTTGGAGTGAAAGGTGTACAAATCATGGTAAGGTTTAGTAATATGCAATTGTAATTGATCCATGATTACTTTGGGCATCAAGTTGTGAAAGGTTCTAGAGTCTAACATGCATTTATATAGAAGAAACTCATGAAATTTGAGAGCAAGATAGAAGGGAGGAACACTCTCATCAATCATGTCGGAACTAGGACCAAAAACCACTAAAGGTTCTTCATCTTGTAATCTGATCAAATCCCCCTCAGCATCTAATACTTGAATATTGGATCCACTTTGATACTTGATTTTTATATCTTGGGTTTTTAGAGAGTTGACACATTGGAATAGGGATTTTGACTCTCTCTAACTCTTTTTCTACATTGAAAATTGTTGGAACATTTTTTTCCAAAGTATTACTCTTATTTGGTTGAGCTAATGGTTGAATTGCAATTGTTTAAGTTTGAGCAGTTTTTACTAGAGGCTCATTGATTATAACATTCTTAGCTAGCCTACCAGGGCTTGGTCTAGGCCTTAAGTCATATATTCTATTTAAATTCTGAGAAGGCTTGATATTTAGAAACCTGTGAAGTTTCTTGATTTTGAATTAACACTTGATAACTGGAAACTGGAATAATATCATTCTATTGTGATTAGTCATTGAAATAATTTATCTCATTAGAAACTTATGGTCTATCTTCTTTGGGTTCTTGATCATCAATCATCAATGGTGGCTGAATTTGTTGATCAGGGTTGGGTACTTGTAGAATTTGGGGTTGGAAAAGTCTTTTGAACTGTGCTTGAGGTATATTTGATGCTTGTTGTACAATTATAGGTTGAGCTTTAAGTTTTGAAATCATATTTGAAATAATTACAAGAAAGGAAGTAATTTCATTGATTTTGTAATCCTCAATTTTTCATTTCGAAGAAGAACCTCCTTCTTCCTTATATTTCATTTTTCTTTCATCTTTTTCATATTTTTCTTTGAGTTTGACTGAGGCTGATCTATTTGCCTCAACCTCAATAGAATTAGAATGCATGTCTGATAGGGTTACAAAAGTTCTTTCACTAAGCATAACTGCAAAGTCATCCTCAAATCCTTTAGAGAACCTAACTTTGGGAGAAACTACCAGTGGCTTACAATTTGGTGGCATTTTATTGCAAATTTTATTAAATCCTTCTATAAAGTTAGCGATAGGTTCACCAGGGTTTCTTTTAAGGTCATCAAATTTAGTCAGATAGTAACTAGATCTTTTTTAACTCCCCATTAATTTTAAAAAATAGTAGCTAATTCATTCCAAGAAAGGATTGAATTAACTCTTAATTCTCTAAAATGGATCCTAAGATTTCCTTCAAGAGATTGAACAAACAATATCATGTAGACATCTTCATTCTCTATATTTGTGTTATCAACAAAGTCTAAGAAAGTTGCTAGATGATCTTCAATAGACAAACTAGTTTCAACATTGAATAGATTTGGGAGAACTAAGGCTACATAATGAGCCCGAGTGATTGATCGAATACCAGCCATTAGATATGATAAAGATGAGGAAGATAAATATGAGGAAGATGAAGATGAAGCTAAAGGGGATAAGGATGAACTTCTAGGAGTTTTAGCGGGTGAAGACGAATTGGAAGGGTTTCTATAATTTTTTATTTTTATAGGTGTTTTTATTATCAATTTCTATTCTTCGAGACCAAACTTTCCTTGATCATCAAACAAAGGATTTGTATAAATAGAAAACTTTTCCTCAAAGCTGATAGAAGTAGATGGATAAATGTGAACTACTAAAGAAATAAAATAACCAAGCTTTAATTATTGTAAATCTAGACCTAATTTTCTTCTTGATCTATGAGATTCAGAAATGGTTTCAAGAATCTGATAAGATTCTAACTAATAGACAAGGAGAGATGGTTGGAAATTAAATCCTTTAGATAGTAGTTCCAACACTTTTAGTGGTAGATTTGATAGTTCAAGAGGAACTGGAATAAGTCTAAAAGGATCAGTTTCAAAAACAAACTTAGATGGATGAATTACAGAAGTAGAAGTAAAGGTTTCTAGTCTTCGTCTTATAGAGGCAATTCTTACCAGTCTCTTGGGATTTGATAGTGGAAAATAAACTTGTAGGTCTTAGAGAGACCTAGTGTGCCTACGTGAAGCCAGTTTATTTTTGTGGAATCTCCAGGTGAATGACTTTAACCTAATAACATTTTATTCACCATTAAAATTTAAGCTTTGAATCATTGTCCTAGGGAAAATAATTCAAGAATTTTGTTCCCTAACAACGACACCAGGATGATTTTGTACATACGAATATAATTCTAGGTTAGGAATTAAGTGAGAGAATCTAAAATATTTTGTTGGTTTTTAAAGTGTTTGGATGACCAATGTTTTAAACTAATTCAAACAGGTGTTGAATCTTAATTAATCATGATATAATTAAAGGGATAGTTCTTCACCTCTTAATAGAAATTTGGTTTAAAGAAGATGTGCAAGGAAAAAATCAAAGAGACTATGGCCTATAAAAAATCAGACAGATTATTTAATTAACCATATGAAAAAGATGCATGTAACCAATGTTTATAGCCCAAAAATATTATATTTAAATTGATGAAGAAGTGACAATTTAAAGATGTAGAGTTATTTCAGATAAATAGTCAAATAAACTAATCTATATAATATATGATAAATTCAAAGGGGATTTCAAATAGGTTGATACTCAACCTTATCTTACCCAAATTTCTTCATTCAAAATTAAATATATGCAGAAATATATAGTATGAAATGAAAAACAATGAATAAATCACAAGAACACAACCACTTTTAGGAAAATTCAAAATCCTTTGATTAAAATCAGAGAACCTTAGATTAGTACAGTTTTGTTTGATAGCTTCTCCCAAGGGTTCAACCCTTTGCACTTTGATATATGAAGTATTTATGAAATTTTCCCTAAAATACCTTGATAAAATATCAAGAATTCATTACACAATGTCTAAAAACTTGTTTACAAAAATAGTACAAGAAAATAGGAAAATTAAACCGATGAAGCTTTCTAGCACTAATTTTGAGGATTCTGATGATGACTTGGAATGAAAATGCTGACACTTTGCTGTTGAAGATTAGTACCTATTTTACTCAAGAAGTTGGAATATTTCATCCCATGTTTCTTCATTTGGGATGAAAATTTGATTAAGTTTCTATAAGTTTTATCTACTTCGGTATATTTTTGGAAAGTGGCCTTGACTAAAAACATATGTTCTATTTCATGTTTGATAAATAAGCTGAACTTCAAACCTTACATGAAATATTTCCCTAAAATATTTCCCTTTATGGTAGAAAATTTTGATTTATCTCTTGCTATGGAATATAGTTTCTGTTTATAATATTCCAAGTGAACATATTTGTCTTCCATTCCCCTTAAACTTTGAAGTCCTTTTTTATGCATTATATTAAACATTTTGTGGAATTTTTGAATGATGACCTCCAAATTTTGAGATAATTCCTAAAGGATCATATGACCAATTGAAATGAAGTTTCAATTTCATTTGTTTAAGGAGAAGATCTGCTTATTTTTCTACTTTACTGACATTAAAAATGAATGCCCAACCTGTGTTTTGATTTACACCTAGATTTCATTTTAGATGACAAAAAGTGCAATTTATCCATATTTATCATTTTCCTAATATACTCTAATGCAAAAATTCTTATGGGAACAAATTTAGGAAATTTATATGCAGGCAATTCATATCCATACACTCTAATCTCAGTGTAATTCTAATAGAAGTATGAGTCACATGTATTTGTATATTCACTGAGATGTAGAATTCTCTTAATCTAAGGTCCAATTCTAGGTTCAACATCACTGTTAAGTAGGTAAGAAATTTTGTACAAAAACTGGCCTACATAATCACTAAATGTGGATTCTTTGGTATTCTTCCTTACCAAGGAATTCCAATGTATCAAAGGCTGTGATGCCGATGATGCTGATGTCGGTGATGCCGATGATGCCGATGATGCCGATGATGCCGGTGAAGCCGATGATGCCGATGAAGCCAATGATGTCGGTGAAGCCGATTGAAATCTATCTTCTTGATGAAATAGAAACAAATAAACAAAGACTGAAGCATGCTTGAAAACTCCTCGTGTAGAAAAATTGAGAAATTGTCAATGGATGACTTATGCTAAGAATTCACTGTCATGAAAATAATTGAAGGGTTTTCTCCTTCTGAGAATACTGATAGAAAACCTATAATGTCTTCATCAACCCATTGATTAGTTTGATAGCCCAATAAACAAGAAACTATATAAATGATTTGTTTTTTCATTTCTAGAAACATTGAGGATGGATAAGGAGGCTTTGTTTTGGGAAATTAGGCATTTTTAGGTAGAAATGTCTCAAAATGTTTGACTCTGTGGGGAAAAGTCAGGTTATTGTAGAGTTCCACGAGGGACTCTACAAAGAAGGGGTGCAAGGAAGCTGGATTTTGGATCTGGAGCATTTAACATATGGAGTCAAGGGTAATTTTGAATAGGATATCATTATTCTTGGAAACAATATCTCTTTGATTAGGTATGTACCTGAAATGGCACCATGAGACGAATTTTAGAAAATGGTGGGTTTGTGGAAAAATGAATTGAGGTAGGAAGGAGTCCCACAAAATCAATTCATCGGTCAATTCAACACATTTTTTCTTTAACCAATTGTGGAGTTCATAGAGAACAAACTCACAATTGGTTTTAGAATTTTTATATTGTTGATCTACTAAACGCTGATGGTCTAGGTCACTTACAGAGGGAAGCATAGGGTTTTCCACTGTGGCTTTTGATTTAATCTTTAAATACATTTTGAAAAGCAATGAAGGAGACAGTTGTAGTTACCTAAGATTTGGTTGGTTGAAAGTTGTTTTGGCTCAATTCTTGCTTCCAGTAGTAGGTTTAGGGGTTTAGTGTCATGGAATAGTAGAGAAAATGATATCTGAAGGAGTTTTATTTTATTTTATAGCCAAGATAATTTACCATTGAAACTGTCCATTTAATGGAGCTGAGTCATTAATTTAGCAATGATTATATCTTAGAATGGATACTTAACGGTAAAATGATAGGTACAAGGGATGTGCAACTTGGCAAGAGCAGATTAGAGTGGAGAAAGCAGGGTTGATAGTTGTTATTAGGTGTGAAGAAGGAAGGTGGATTTTAAAGGGAGGGGGGTGAGTTGTAAGAGGTTAAGGTAGAAGGGGGTCTGAAATCGATGAGTGAGTGACACGATGATAAAGCGAGATTGATAGAATCCGATTTTTGAACACCCCCCTTTGGTTAATTTTCATACGGGAAAAGGGTGTCTAAAGTCATCAAGAGTTGTCGATCTAGGTAGGATAGATCGTGACACTTGATTATAGTGTGATTGTTTATTACATACAACAAAAAATAGTCGTGTCAAAAATAAATTTATTAACAACCTAAACTAATTGCAATTAAAATTTGCGATTTAACTAATTAAGACCAATTTATTTCATATCTAATGCGGCATTTGATCTAGCTCGCATATTTCATTTTTTCTAAGGGTTATCGTCACTTTATTTTTTATT
Source organism: Pinus taeda (assembly GCA_000404065.3). Lineage (NCBI taxonomy): Eukaryota > Viridiplantae > Streptophyta > Pinopsida > Pinales > Pinaceae > Pinus > Pinus taeda. Next base: position 38,802 of record APFE030444519.1, on the reverse strand, counting down.
TTTTGAATATTTTTATATATATATATATATATATATTTTATATAGTAAATTCCTTTTCATTCTAAATGTTGTGTTCTTGTGAGTTCAGCCTTAGCTTATCCCTTCTTTTATAAGATTGGCTTATGACCTAATCCATAAACCTAATGTCAAAAATGATTGAGGCTCACATTATATATCACTTCGCTTGTTATTGATGGTTGATATTCATTTAATTTACTAATGCAAATAACCATTACATTAGATTAGATTAAACTCATTTTTTTCTTATAAATGAACTACTTTAATTAAAAAAGGTAATTAATAAGGTTGAAGGATTCATTAGGTGAATTTCTACATTCATAAACACTTAAGCTTGTACAAATGTACTTTATAAAGCTACAAACATCAAAAAAATTTGTGAAAACATGGAAGCTTCGTACTTTGAAAATACTCCTTCAGGTATCCTGCTTTACTATCGCCTTGTTGTTCTTTTCATCCATGTTCAAGCCAACTTTAGATATTACAAAACTCATATACACTAGTTCTATATTCATAAAAATACAATTCTTCAAATTGATTAGTTATTTTTCGTGTTGTAGTTTATCTCAAATGTTTTTCTTCTATTAGCTTGTAAATTATGATATCGTTAAGGTAAACTATCAAAACTTTGTCTATGAACTCTTTCAAAAAATATTCATCATTCTCATGAAAGTAATAAGAGAATTTGTGAATCTAAAAAGAATTACCAACCACTTATACACTACATTATTGGTTTTGAAGGTTTTTTTCCACTTATCTCCTTCTCTAACTCTTATTTGATGATACCTACTTTTCAAATTAATTAATTTATTAGGTTGTCAATGTAAAGTATGCGATAGAAGTCTATATTTGATTCAAGTTTTATTTATTAATTAATAAAGGTGGATATTGTTATAGACATATTTTTGCATTGCAACCCTAATCTTATATGTCGATAAAGCAAGGGCTCTTTAATCCCTAAAAGTGTTGTTTCATACCCTAAAGGATCATGGTCAACTAATTACATCATTCCCCAAAAGTTCTACCTGAAAAACCACTCAGAACTAACCAAAATTGGACCATACTGACTGGTCCACAATCAGGGTGCGATGCATATTGAAGAGGCCTTTTGTGGGGTGCGATGAGTGAGAATGGACAAATGTCTAAGACAGTTTGCTAAGTGGATGCTCATGGAATCTTCTAGAAACTTCTCCTATGACACTTGCTTCTTTGAATTCGCCCAGGGATGAGTAAGAGATCCAAGAAATCTCCAAGTGGAAGCAAGAACAACAATTGGAATGACACTAATCAAAAACCCGGAGATGGCTCACACCCTTGCAGACATCTATAAATGGATCCCTCATCTGACAGATTTAGAGGCTGGAATTTTGTAATTTGTAAGGAAGTGATAATATTTTGTCATTGAGAAGGAACATTATATTGTTGGGTGATCTTGCTTTTCATGAGGTGAAGAGGACTTTGATGCTGGGAGGATGATGCTGGATCAGACAGCTGGGTTGTAATTCTCCCTTCTATTTTAATAAAGTTCTTTGAGTTTTCCTCCATATAATCGTGTATTTGTGAATGTTGTTATTTGTAAATGCCATTGTATGCTCATTATATTTCTAATTCTGCAATGGTTATGATATAATAGATCTAGATTCTTTGATGGTGTTTTGTTACTTTGTCTCTACAGGTATTCTCTAAGCGGGATAAGTAGGAAAGGAGTTACAAGCTCTGTTGAGGGGGAGAGAGTTCAAGCAAGGAGTCAAGCAGAAGATCCAGGTTGGTCCCTTTGCCTCTCCCTTATCTATCATACATAGAGGAAATCCCAAATTTCTTTGATTGTTTGTATCTAGGATAGCTGCCAATCTTAGAGGGCTTGCAAATAAAAAAGACACTAGTTTTCCCAAAAAAAAATGGCGACTCTACTGGGGAGCAAACAGTTTGTTTGTTTGTTGTTGTTGTTTGCTTTATAAACTATAGATAGAGCCTGAAGTTAGCCAGATAGTCTTCGCACTGCTCTTGCTCTAAAATTGCAAAGTACATGAATGTTGCTTCAGTCAATATTTGGTTTAGTTTATCAATTGAACATCTGACTTACAAGAATTCTAGATGCCCTTTTGGTGGCTCAGTCGCCTCTCAAGATCATACCCCTGTACTTTGCTCTTTACAGTCCATCATAGCTTAGCTTAACTCACTGAAATCAGCTGCAAATTTGAGCCAAAACCCATCTCAGTTGCGCTCCCTGGCCCGTCGCACTATCTGTCACTATGAACAAATATGCATCACACTTCTCGAGTGTAGCAGGTGTGATGCATCCCTATTTCTATGAAGCACAAGTGCGATGACTGAGTAATCCTATTTCTCTCCTTGAAATTTGGGGTTTTTTGTCTTTGTTTTCAGCTCGGTTTAGTTGTTTTTTGATGCTTATGAATAGTATCTCATAGCGAAAGCCTATTTGCATTACATTGTTTAACCTCCATTGATAAGGATTAGTAAATCTTTTTATGTATTTGTCCATAATTTACAATCTTTTTTCAAAAAGTTAATTAAATCGATCTGTCATTTTGGTGCAAAAAGTGTTGTAACTATCCTTTTTGTGTCAAGAAGAGAAGTGTTGTTGAGTCTTCCTTCTCTAGGTAGTTGATTGAACTTTTTGTCTTTTATTTGATTTGATTTGCTATTATTCAAAGTGTCGAAAGCATTTTCTATTCAAAATTGAAAAGTGTCGTTTAGTCTTCCTTTCCATTTTGAAAAGAAATTGTCGAAATGTTGCTTTGAGTGAAATGTTTCAGATCTATACTTAGTTCTCTTTTTGGCATTCCTCACATTAAGGGAACGAAAAAAAAATACATGCATTTGCGTTTGCATTTAGACTGTGTGCGAAAGATGATTTAGGAAAAGTGCATTTAGTGTGTGCTCTTTGCTCTTTGTTTGAAAGAATCGTAATCTTCTTTCCTTAGTAGCTAGGATTTTCATTGCTAAAAATAAACAACAATTGTTTATCATTGTAGATTGCATTTAGGAATTTTACATCTACATCACATGGTGAACCATTGAAAGCAAACTTCTAAATAAGATCAACTCTAAAATAAATTTCAATGAAGTTAACAATGCTTTGGAACCTAATGCAACACATTTAGAGGTCTAGGCTAGAGACGTGTTCTGACATTGTAAAATCTAGTAACTATCATTTTCATCGAAGGTTGGGTGATTCCTCCTCTTTGATATGACAAGTAATAGCATGGACTTGTGCTCCCCATACCATTGAGTATATATTGGGAGACCACAATAGGCTTATATCCTTTATCTATAGGAAGCCGTGTCTGCCACCCTATCGATCACAATGCACTGAACACAACATTTGGCAAGATTGGCTGCTGTACATAAGTCCTTGGTAATTTCTCTTTAATTTATCACCAAGGTGTATATTGCAGTTTTGTGATTGGTTTGGTAATCCCTCTGTCTATATTTCCAGAGCAGTCACTTTTGTTCCTTTTCGACTCCTTAAAAGAAAAGGTCCATTTGAGCACTTGTCACTTCAGGCTCATTACAAATCGAAGGGGACTAGAGTCATTTTTAGCTTTTTCTTGACTCTTAAAAATTGAAAAATGAAAAGTTGTGTCAAAGCATCATTAAAATTTATTAAATTCAGAATAATAGCCATGTCCCTTTGTTGATCTTAGGTTGAGATAATGGAGTACACCAATCAAGGAATCCCTCTTGAGGGGAATCCTAGTCCATTTTCTTCTTAGGGAAATATTGGTGCTCCATATATGGCCACATTGTCCCTTCCTAGAATCACAATTGGTATGCCAATCTAGATTTTCTCAACCTCTATCATTCAAAATATAGTGATTTCTCAGCAATCAAATCAACAACCAGTCAATACTGAAATTAACCCTTAGCCTTCTTCTTCATTTGTTTCTCCTTCCCCTTCTTCATCTTCGCTTGGTGAAAATAGCAATGCTAGTAACTGGGTGACTGAGAAGAAGATTAAAGGGAAAGAGAAGAACAAGAAGTCAGTTAAGCAAGGGGGTAACCATGCAGCATCTAGTGAAAACCCGCACACTGAGCTTTCCAAACCAGAAATCCATGCATAATTTGCAAAGGAGACCATTTTCATTGAGAATGTGCATGCATTCCATAGATCTTGAGAGAATGGTCCCCCTGTTTGCACCATCCGGTGTCATCAACCTCTGGTGATCATGTTGATAGCACACCAACAACTAGTAATAGTGAAGTTCACTAACAGAAAGGAAAGGTCAAAACTCCATGTAGGCTATGTGAAGGGGACCATACCCTTCCATGTTGTCCCTTTCTGGATGAGGCCAAGAGAATCTTGCATAGCTATCCTGCTTCACCGCAGTGACTTCCACTTGGATACAAGAAAATCTCACCAAGTCCTTTACTAGTTGAAAATTTGACTGACATAATTCAATTGTTGGTCAAAACACCTATCGTTGAGAGTGAATCTTCTGAGTCCATACCAGACCAAAGTTAGCAGGTCGAGATGGTAGTCAACCCAGTTTTACATTCAGAAGGTCCACCTTCAGATGATACCATTCCCAAAGAGAATGAGAACGATACTGTTCAAATTCATTTTATTACTTCAGAGTCCAATGAACTCGGGGGCAATCCACCCGTTCCTTCACAATAAGACGAGAATCCCCCAATTCCCATTACTCAAGGGGATAGTTCAACCATTTATTCAGTGCCCCTTACAAGCAGTCTAGTCACTTCCTTCGATTTGAATTCACTAGCAAGATCCCGCCTTCCTTCTATTGTACCAATCCAGATCATAGTACAAGTTCACAAAATGATTGTGTCTGGCACTATCATAAATGAAAGGGCTTCAGTGAGTATCCTTTCCTCAACTTCTTGGAAAGCACTTGGTTCACCATCGCTTATGCCTATTACTCAGAATTTGTCAGGCTTTAACAAAGGAACTAGTCGATCGTTAGGGATCCTTCCTAAGTTGCCAATAACTTTGATAAGGAAAACCTTTCACTTGAATGTGATGGTAGTCCAAGGTTCATTAGATTACAATCTACTCCTTTGGCGTGACTATGTTTACAACATGGAAGCTATTGTCTCAACACTCTTTCGAGTGATGTGTTTCCCGCATGAAGGCAAAATTGTCGTTGTTGACTAGCTTTCATTTCCCGGTTCAAGCACAGCTTCAAGACAAAAATCATCCCTAAATGCTCCTTTTGCGTTGAGGATGTCTCTTCAACCTTCATTCCATCCACTTAATTACCGCGAGTAGTCTGGTGAATGTAATGAAGATTAGGGGGCATGCACCCAGGTCTGCTTAGGCCGTCGAACCCAGCTAAAAAGATAGGTTTCCCTATAGGTTATGTAATTAGAATTGTTATCTCACACCATTCACCTTTGTCTATTTGATAGTCAAAGCCAAAGAACTTTTTGTCGGCTCCACCAGCAAAAACAATCCTACTTAACCGCAGTGATTTCCATATGGTTACCTGGAGACTCTCCTTTTCTTGATGTCTGGGGGCATGCAAACCTTTTTATGCAAGAAAAAAATGACATATTTCATTTTTTAACTTTTTAGCTTTTTAGCTTTTAGCTTTTTAGTTTTTTAGTTTGTCAACTTCTTAGGCTAGGTGATTGGTTTGGCACACCATTCACCTTTTTCTGAGCCGCAGACGAAGCAAAGGAAGTGTTTTGTCCAGCTTCCGATGAAACTATCCTACCTAACCTCAGTAGTTCCTTAGCTTTCAGCTCTTTTTAGCTTTTTAGATTTTTAGTTTTGTCATTTCTAACTCGCATAAAAATAAGTTGAACATATGTTATCCCATGGTTCAATCTCATTAAAAAATGAAATGGGCCATGAGCAATGTTACTGCATGGTTCAAGCTCGTTAAAAAATAAACCTACCACTGAGGATATGTTCCCCCAGAGTTCAAGCTCATTAACAAATGAACCCACCTTTGGTAAATAACCTTCGTGATTGCCATAATATCAGCCTTTTGAGCCTTGGTTGTGTTCCTGCCATCACCTCCATTCTTTTGGCTGATCATATGCTTCCACTTGATTGTTACCTTTTTGAGGAACAACTGTGATAAATGGTCCTGTTAACCACCCTCTTCACATCACCATGTTTTGAGAAGTTCCAATCTTACTCAGAACCAGTTCCTACCCTAAACACCACTCGTTCCTCAAAAAACGAGTGTACTTTAAACTCTTTTCAGACTTATTAAATATGAAAAGATTGTCGAGCTATTGGCCTCTCTAGCTCGCTAAAGTGATTGGGAGTGCCATCCCTCCTGTATATTTTAATCTTTTTTGGACCTGAAGGATTATCTCATGAAAACGTTTGAGTGCTTGTCTTTTCGGCTCGCTAAAGTTATTGAAAAATCATCCCTTTCGTATTATTTTATACTTTTTTGGACTTAAAGGATTATACTATGGAAAAGCACTACTGGAGTCTCATTTTCGTCCCTTTTCAAACTCTCTAAACATGAAAAGGACCGAGTTATCCTTGTCATTAAACCCGTTAAAACAATAGTGACAAACTTGTCTACCCAGACAAGAACGAGTTTCACTATCACTAGACTCGCTAAAACCTAGCGACAAGTTTTCTCGAAGGGAAAATTATAAAAGGGAAAATTATAGAAGGGAAAATTATAGAACAAGCATATTTTATCCTCCTCATGCTTGAGAAAAATAAAGAGGTACTAGTTAGTAATGACTAGGGAAAAAGGGAAGAAAATTAAAGAATTTTATTGGTAGCATGTTGCTCTTGAACATGACACTTTAACTCCATCACCATGATTGAGTCGGGTTGGGTTATTTTGTTCACCGGTCATATCCCCATTGGTCCTCCATACCATCCATCTTTTGGGGTTAATGCTACCAATCCATCTTAGTGTCGCCGATATGTTCAAGAGAAGTCATTCAGAGAATTCACCATCTAGTTAATGCCTCATCCACTGCAATACCTTCACCCTCCATTTTTCATGATTGTCATTCATGAACCTTGTATCGTCAGATCATTTTTCACCTCTAGAAAATCATTTCCTTCATTTCATGTCGTTGATATAGGATACATTAAGGCCCTCCTATGATGGGTCACTTCTTGTCGACATCAGCTCATTATCGAAGAAGTTGGCTTAGAAACAACCCTTTCAGTACTTTGAAGCTTGCATGCCTCAATGGCAAGTTTCTCACTTTCAGCGACATGTTTACATTGATGGCCTTTAACCAAAATATTTTGTGTGGTGTTCCACATCGGATCATATATTCACACCACGTGAATTGTACTATAGTACCTTGAGGGTCATTATTGTTATCGGTGATTCCTCTCATGTCTGTGAACAACTTGCATTATTGACTGGTAATCAGGTGATGTCTATCTATGTTCAACTTCAGGACATCTTTTCAAATGGATCGACTTGTACATCGGGCGAATATTGAACGGGTTTGAAGACCCCAGATCTAGTTTCATCCATCCGTGCTGCGATATATTCAAGAATATAAAGAAATCAAATGTACACAGAAGCTACACAGATGATCATCCAAGCTAAGGGATGATGACTCTACATATAAAGAATCACCAGTCTGCAACTACAGATGATTATCTATTCTATGTACATGAAAATGAATTTATAAAGCTAAGCATGGAAATTCCTACCTCAGCTAGATCATAGAAAATTATATTGTGATGATGTATTGTATTGTATCTTATACATGTAACCTTCCAGGTCGAATACCTCGAATCCTCATGATAAAGCATTTCGCCCGACATCAAAAAATTTACAACTTCATGCTTTAGGGGGCAGCTGTTATAGACATATTTGGGCACTGCAACCCCAATCTTATATGTCAATAAACATAGGGCTCTTTAACCCCTAAAAGTGTTGTTTCATACCCTAAAGGATCATGGTCAACTGATTACATCATTCCCCATAATTTCCACCTAAAAAACCACTCAAAACTGGCCAAAACTGGACCATACTAACTGCTCCACTGTCATCGTGCGATGCACACTAACTCCTGCACTAGCTAGGTTCGATGCATACTAAAGAGGCCTTCTGTGGGGTGCAATGAGTGAGAATGGACAAATGTCTGAGACATCTTCCTAAGTGGATGCTCATGGAATCTTCTTGAAACTTTTCCTATGACACTTGCCTCTCTGAATTCGCCAGGGATGAGTAAGAGATCCAAGAGATCTCCAAGTGGAACCAGGAAAAACAAGTGGAATGACACTAATCAAAAGCCCAGAGATGACTCACACCCTTGCAGACATCTATAAATGGATCCCTCATCTAAGAGATTTAGAGGCTTGAATCCTGTAATTTGTAAGGAAGTGCTGATAGTTTATCTTTGAGAAGGAACATTGTATTGTTGGGTGATCTTACTTTTCATGAGGTGAAGAAGGCTTTGATGATGCTAGATCAGACAGCTGGGTTGTAATTTTCCCTTCTATTTTAATAAATTTCTTTGATTTTTCCTCCATACAATCGTGTATTTGTGAATGTTTTTATTTCTAAATGCCATTGTATGCTCATTGTATTTCTGATTCTACAAAGGTTATGATATAATAGATCGAGATGCTTTGATGGTGTTTTGTTACTTTGTCTATATAGGTATTCTTTGAGCAGGATAAGTAGGAAAGGAGTTGCAATCTCTGTCCAGGGGCAGAGACTTCATCCAAGGAGCCAAGCGGAAGATCCAGGTTGGTCCCTTTGCCTCTCTCTTATCTATCATACATAGAGGAAATCCCAAATTGCTTTGATTGTTTGTTTCTAGGATAGCTGTCAATCCTAGAGGGCTAGCAAATCGAAAAGGCACTAGATTTCCCAGAAACAAATATTGGTGGCCACCCGCTATTCCACTTGGACTCCCACCATTATTTTTGTCAATTTCCTTAATTGTAGCATAATTTACTATTTTTAGCAGTTTTTCCAGTCTTGAACTTTTGAAGCCATTTTGAGGCTCTAAATGACATTTTTTTTTATTTTAATGGGAAAACCTGTAATTTATAATATGGGTTTAAAGTCAAAAGTTGTATTCCTTGAATAGATATTTATAGAAAGGTGTTGTATGCATCAAAAAAATATTGTATGCCAAAGTTACAACCCTAGGAAGTTGACGTACCTATTTACCCCAAAGGGGCCCACAGATTTTTGGTGCTTCATCTCCCAGGGATAGTTTTTTCGATATTTACAGTTTTCAATTATTTCTCAATAATAAATAGGCCTTCAAGCCTCCCTGTAACATAGTTCATAAGGCATGTAGACACAACATTATTGAATTTCCATGATCTTGGATCTATGATAGAATATTAGAATCTCTGATGCTACCAAACCAAGAATCTCAACAAAGATTCTTTGCATCATGGAATAATATAAAGAAATAAATCACACATGGACAAGTATCAACAACTTTTACAAATTTCAGCCCAACTTCATTATATTAATCAACATATAATACAATTTCCTAGGGCTCTCGTCCAAGGGATAGTGACCCTCAATTATCCACATGTACAAGAATAAAATATAGAATGACACCCTCATTGCAGTATCTATGTTATATCTTGTCCTACTGGTCCTTCACTCCCATTCTTTTGTTTATATGCCCCTTAGTCCATTAAGAGACAACACATAGAGTCTCCAGTAGGTTTGCCACCTATCATTGTTGCAAGTCGCTTCTGCTACAATGAACACAAGTTGATCCAATCTGCTCTTATAGGTTGGTTCAGCGAGAAACAAAGTTCAATTGCATTATCTACAACTAAAGTAGAATATGTGGCTGCTACATCTTGTTGCACACAACTCCTTTGGATGATGTAAACATTACAAGAAATTCAAATCACATGTACTCCACCCATCTCCATTCTATGTGATAATACAAGTGCAATCATTATTTCAAAGAATCCAGTCATGCAGTCCAATACCAAGCACATACCTATCAAATATCATTTTCTCCAGGAACAAGTGCTTGAACAAAAGGTCAAATTGGAGTATGTTCCCTCCAAGGAACAAGTTGCTGATATATTCACCAAACCACTACCTAGAGAGACATTTGAATACCTTAGACAGAAGCTGGGAGTAGTTGATGCATCATCTTGTTGTTGACAGTTATCTGTTTCAGAGAACATTGGTTGTACGTGAGTTTCATAAAGCGTATCTGCGTACATATGCCTGTTTCTTTGGATACAACTGTGTATATGTTGGTTTGAAGAATATCAGTGGGCCAGACTCAAGATGGAAAGAGTCTGATATGGATCTATCAATGATAATCTGGCACAGGTTCAGGGGTAGCATATACTTCTAATAATGTATTATCATCGTTAACATTACCTTAGAAGATCTTGGTACAATTTCACAGTTGCTTTTGATTCGGGTGGAACAGGTGTAGAGGGACATCATGGTTGTTGTTCTAGATGATGATTGACAGATGCTACTAATGACTATCATACTCTTGTTTTAGCTATTTTGTCTTTATGTTATGTATAACTTTTATTATCATGGTCATGTAACAACCTATTTTGTTTCTCCACTATGCCTGGGATGGATGATGTAATATTCTTATTTTATCATGTATAAACTTTTGATGTATCTCCACTTGGTTGGGATATGGATGTATGTATGAGTCTTTGGTGATATGAAAGTCATTTATGATGTATAGAGTCATGGTATTCTTGTAGAACATTTGTTTGCAGACCTTGCTTACATTTAGGGGGAGCATGAATAGCACACTTCAGCAGATTAGAGAATTCAGCATGTACTCATGGGGAGCATAACCCTTTGCCCTTGATGACAAAGGGGGAGAATGAATTGGGTTTTCTATCAAGTCCAAAGGGGGAGATTGTTGGCATTATGACAGAGGTTTGGTGCTATGACACAGGTGTTGTCCTTGATGACAACTCACTCAGATGATAGATCATAGTTCACAATCATAGAATGAAGGGAAAGGAGGTATACGCAGGTTCCCCTTGACCAAATCACATATACACGCAGTTCCCAAATCAAAAGGCACGTATGCGTATACACACACTTTCACACAAGGAAAAGTGCATACATGTTGGAAAACTTGGTTTTGGTCCATGGTATTTGGTCCTTGGTATTTTGACCTGTGGTATTGGACCAAGGTATCTTGTCCAAAGTATTGACCCAAGGTATTTGGTCCAAGGTATTGATTCTAAAGTGGTTTTGGACCATGGTATTGAGAAAGGCATAAGACTATAAAAGGAGGAGGAGATCATTAGGCAAAGTCACTCAAGTATTGAATATCTAACGAAGAGCAAGATCTAGAATACTAGTCATTGGGTTATGGTGCATAGCTGGATCTGAATCAAGGAGGAACTTGAGCGCTTGAAGAAGGATAAGTTCTATTGATGGGTCAAGATCTTTAAGGTTGAAGAAAGGTATCTTTGTGTGGTTTTGATATTTTATAATTAGCACATGTCGTAATCTGTAAATCTGATGATCTAGGTATAACTGATGTCTGAATAGTTGTAAAGGTCAAATCATCTTTTACAAATCTGTACGCAAGTTCAGTATGGCAAAGGTGTGTATACATGCTGGTTCAACATTTAAAAATAGCGTATATGCAAGTCTGGCTTCAGATAATAGCGTATGAATGCAGGTTCAACACATTGAAGTAGCATACATCTCATAAAATATGTTTTATCTACTTCTATTTGCTGTTGTAGTGTTCAGGGTTCTGCATTGGGTTCTGGTTATTTTTACTGTGTTCTGGTTACAGCTTTCAGAAAAGTGATTGTTTGATTCAGTTTTGACTGGTACAAAGGAGATTGGTTGATGCAAATATATTTTATGTTTGATTGATGTTATTGATGGATCCAGAACGTGGTCCCTGTAAGAAACAAGAATGTTGTAGCCTTCTGTATGTCAGCACCTACGTACTATTAAACACATCAGCTAGTTCAAGAGATAAGGGGGTTGTAGCTCCCTTCCAGGAAAAGCTAGAGAATGAGAGAAGATTGTAGCCTTCTGTAGGTAGAAGCATGTGTATTGGTATAAGGTTGTACCATTAAAAATTTGTAATATAAGTTTCTTATTAAAGAAATATTGAGACGATTGTAACAGGTGGTTTTCACCTACATTGGGTTTCCACCTTATATCTTGTGTTCATGTGTGTGATTGCCTATTCTGTTTACTGCATCTAATTACTGGTTATATGGTTCTGATACACAGATTAAAGATCAACTAACTAAATTATAAGATTGAAAGGTATATGTTGGTTGCTCTAAACACAGTTGCGTATACACGCAGGTTTCATTAATAGAAGTAGCGTATATAAGTCTGTTTATGGAAATGAAATATTGTTAAATTGCTAATACTGATTCACCCCCCCACCACTCAGTATTATTTCCAACAATTTGGGTAGATATAGGAGGAGGGTATTACATCAACTGTCAAGTTCTCATTATGACTGCTTGCCAAGCGCTACTTTGGGATACCAACACACTTCCCAACACTTGTCCAATGATACCCAATACAATCACTATGAGATCTAATCATAGAATAGGCTTTTAATTACACATACAATTCTTTCAATTGGCTCCCATAAGCTATAACCAATTTTTCCACACATGGACCATCCAACTAGCATCTGAAACTACATAAATACATACCTCTACTAACTCAAGGGCTAGTGTTACTTCTCTTGTTGGACACAATCCAATTTGGCCTAGTTTTTGGCAAAGACTCTACATTTTGTGGAGTGGAGTGCGTAGTGGAGAGCACACCGTACTATGAAGTGGACCGCACAACAAAGAAATTGGAATATACTATGCATTATAAGGGTGTCAGAGTGGGTCGAAGCCCCTCCTTTTTGTAAAAGCATGTGATAATATAAAGGATCAATGGTTTTAGTTGCTTGTTTTAGAGAATCCATGGTACGTAGACCATGGTATTGCAATGATGTAACCTTGATGCAATAGTATATATAGGGTTGAATAATAAAAACATAATCATCTTATTGATCTAGATCTATCTTATGGTCAAATTCTTGTGATATGTAGCTTGAAGAAGAGGCGAGGCTCTACAACAAAGTGCACAAAGGCCTGAGTCAAGAACTATTTGTTGTACAACATTTTGTATTATAAGGAACAATTCTTATGGACATAGCCCCACATTCAGGTGAACCACACTAAAATTGGTGTCTTAATGTGTATATTTGCTTGTTATGTATTGTAGCATAACAGTTTATCACAGTTGCACTTTGTTTCAACACAATGATTATTTATGGCTTTATATGACATGTTTAAGTGCGGAAAAGTAATTTGTGAATGTTAAGAGTAAAACATAATATAAAACACCATATCTTATCATTATTCAAGGCTATAGAAGCATGGTTCTACATCCTCCCCTAGTCACTTTGGTGAGATTGTTATCTTCTTGTAGGTTATTGTTGAAGGGTCAATGATTGAGGGTTTTGTTGGTGCATAATATAGATCGAACCTTGGTCCACCCAAATCATAAATAGCAAATGATTCCATTTTCGAGACCGAGATCTGTTTGAGGGATATGTGGATGTGTCATCCATTAAAGAAGGAGATTCAAGATTAGCTAGAATTGAAAGAGCGAGAATTTGCAGATCAAGAGAATAGAAACCCTGGTCTCACATCTAAATCTTGGTTACATAAGTATATTTTTACAAATCAATAAGAAATTATCTTAGAAACATTTCTTGTCGGACTGTATGATTTGATATCAAGGTTGAATGAAAGAAAGACCTGCTTTAAAGGCGAATAACCTATAGGGTCAACTCCTAAACTAATACATCGACTCAAACGCACTGACAATAGGATTTGAAGGGTTGTGGATTTTTTGATTGATAAAATATTGGGAGGACTTATTACTGATTTCACAGTAGACTCAATTATGTCCTAGAACAAAGTGGAATGGCAATTATTCAGAGGACCACGAGGTAAGTATTTAAAGTATTTGAAACTTTAGATTTAGATGCTTCTATGTGAAAAGGGAATTTTATGGTGTAGTCAAATTTCTAGTTCACTTATGTTTGGAAGAAAATAGAATAAATCTAAGCCAGAGATCAGAGTAATGCAAAGTGGAAAAATATATAGAATTGATAACAGAAAGAAATCTCGTGGAAAAGACATGAAGACCTTTGTAGGGATTGAGTATACTCCTATTTTGAGTGAATCTGAAAGTGAAAGAGAAGATATCCACCCTAATAAACCCCAGGTTACTTCGTACTATTCACCTTCTTATACTGAGAGTTTGCAAAAGCTAGAATCTAGTAATAGCTAGGGTGTTTTTAGCTTCTTCTCCTCCCCCTCCCCCTCCCCCTTCTCCCTACTCCCCATCCCCCTCCCACTCGAAGAATAAATATGGTTGATGATATTAACCTACCTATTTTCAAAGGAACTAGATTGGAAGACCTAGAACAATTTTGGTTTTTATGTGAAGTTGTATGGATTTTGAAGCAGATCAACAATGAAAATATAAATAAAGTGCAACTCATTATGACATTCTGAGATAGAGCATTGACCTGGCATACTAATTATTCAAATAATCAGATTAGACCATTTGAAGATATTAAAGCAACATTAGTTAGATAATTTAAGAATTCGAAGTCTGAGTCATGGTGCATCACTAAGTTGAAAGAAATTAAACAGAAACCTACTGAGTCTGTTTGGGAATTTGATTAGGGATTAAGATTGTTGGATCAAGTGAGCTTCAACATAGCTCCATAGGAACATCAAGAATGGTTTATACTTACATTGTTACTACATATCAAATTACCATTGATGCAACAAAAGATAACAAGTCAAGACGAGGTTATACAAATTGTGATGAAATTGGAAGCTTCAGCTATAGGAGATACTAATGCAAGTATGCAAGAGATTCATATACAACTAGAGAAGCTAAGCCTTCGGATACAAGATATCAAGAAAAGAAAAGAAGTCAAAGAATAAGTATGGTGTAAAAAGTGCAAATCGGAGGGCCATTCTAAATAACAGTGTTCTATCTTCAGGGATTACATGGCTAGTGGGGCATGAAATCCATTAAATGAAGGATGCATCCTGTAGTATGAGATATGTAAGACTAGAGGAAAAATCTCTCAGAAAAATCTTACCTATTATAGAAACATGTACAAACTCCGAGAAGCCTATATTACAAGTTCTATAAATTAGTAGGACCTGATAAGAATAATTGTCGAGCTTATGAACTAATGATGGAGTGTGATGCTGACACTTATGGAATGCAAGTAAAAGAACATGGACGTGAAGGCAATGGAAAATAAAGTGGTTGAGGAGGCTATCTAGGAAGAGGTTGAGGTGTTGTAGCTGGTCAAGGGCGTGGACAGATCATTTGCTATCACTATGACCAAGAAGATCATTTTACGAGAGATTGACCAACCCCAAAATGACATGTACGTACTATAAATCCTTTGACCATGTAATTGAAGAATGCCCTGTAATTATGTCAAAGATGCAAGAAAAATGGAATCAATAGCCAACATAAAATATTCAAATGATGATTTTTGAAAGGAGGACTAACGAACCTCGAATTAGTATTGTCACTAGAAGTGGAGCTATGACTGGAAGTGATAAAGAAGACGAGAATAAAGAATTTGAAAGTACATGGGTTAGAAAAATTGTTGAGAAAGTTCTTGTTTTTTGTATTCAAAAGGAAAAAGAAGTATTTATGGAAGCAAATTAAAGCTTTATGGATGATGGATCTTCGACCTCCAGTTTGGAGCCAAAGTAGAAAATTAGTTGCGACGTATCATTAGCTATGACATAGAATCAAGCTTCGATGTAAAACCAAGTTTGACACAGGATCAAGCTCTGACACAAGACCAAGATTTAAAAAATCAAGCAGGTACTTTAAAGTCTTTTCTCCAGACTTGTATAAAATTATTAAGAGATTAAAAGGTTGTCGAAGGGCTTTAGGAGTTGATAGATTTGTGTGAATCCAATAAAACACTGTGAAGTGAGATATGTGTAGTCAATAATTTGCATCGATAGAAGAGAACTAGAAGAGAGATGAGGATTATTTCACAAATAGGAGTATATGAGATGGATCAAGATTTCTTGGATCTTGGATCTGATGCTAACATTTTAACAAAGCATACATGGGAGTTAATGGGTAAGTCGAAGCTACAGTGGTCACTTATTCAGTTAAGGATAGAAAATGAGAAAAATATCTTCCCCTTAGGAAGACTACCAAGTGTAACAGTGGACATTGAAGGAGTTTACACTACTATTGATTTTGAAGTAATAGAGATTGTCAATGAAAGTGAACCCTATCCTGTATTGCTTGGACTTGATTGGGCATTTGAAAATATGACTATAATTAATCTGAAGAAGAGATAGATGATATTTTAAGGGAATAATATGAGAGTAATTGTTCCCTTGGATCCATTAGAAGGAGTAAGATACACAGAACCACTCAAAGAATAATATTGCATGGTTGATATAGATAATATCTATCAAAAGACAACAAAGGAACATGATTGGGTTAACCCTATTGCAGAAGGCAAGTTGGCTTGGGAGCATGATAGTTCTTGTACCTCATACTTATAAGAAGAGTTGGAAAACTGGCATAATAGGTTGCATGAAGTATCCACAAGGTGTTGTGTGGGAATTACTAAATCATTTCGGTGTATGATATCTAAGGTATGTAATATGACTTCGTATGATGGCTTGGGTGATTTCAATGCTTTTCTTGATGATTATGAAGAACATGTTACAAAGAATCAAAGGTTATTAGCCTTGGATACAGCCCTAAAAGCTACCCCTGCTAGATGGTGTGTTGCACACAAGAAAAATATAGAAGGCTGGTAGGAATGTTGAATATTGATGTGGATAAGGTTTGGACAGATAGACACAAAGATAGAGATAAAATATGACGGGGAAACTAATCCTAAGAATCATATCCAGCTATGCACTACAATATGGAAGGAGATTCCACAGTAAGAATGGGTACATGGATTCATTCATGAGTTAGAGACAATCGCTAAGAACTTGTACTTAGAAACAAAGCTTCAACATAGTACAAAAAACTGGGTAGACATGGTTGATGGCTTTGTATTGACATTCAACCTTGAGGATGATTGTCCATACATAGATTTGTCTCTTCAGACAATTAAGAAGAAGAACATTGAGAATGTAACCCCACTGACATGGCACCAACCTAATTGGGATGGGTAGATAGAAAATGCATTGGAATGCTATAAATTTATTATAGAAGAAAAAAAAGATCCCTGCAAAATTGATATAATAGAATCAGAAGGATACTGAAAAGTAACTGGACCTGAGCATAGATCATCAAGGGGTATGCGCATATCACTTTGCCTATGGAGAAATTATTAAAGAAGATATAAATTTTCAATGGAATGAAGAATGTCAGAAGAGCCTCAGAATATTGAAAGAAAAATGGTATCTTCACCTATGTTAGCATTCCTTGATTGGAGAAAGGAATTCCCTGCCCATGTGGATGCCTCTTGCATATATTTTGGAGTAGTATTGACACAATCTGGGGCTAGAGAAATTGATCATCCTATACAATTTGCAAGTAGAAAGTTATCTGAAGAAAAAAAGAATTACATCACTATAGAAAGGGAATGAATGGTCATGGTGTATGCTTTGCAGAAATGCAGATACTATTTATCAGTATCACACTTTAAAATGTTTACAGATCATTCTGTACTGAAGTATTTGGTTAATAATCCTACCTTAGGAGGAAATATTTGCAGATGGTTATTGCTATTCCAAGAATGACTTTGAAATCATTATTAAACCAGGAAAAATGAATGTAGGACCTAATCATCTATTAAGATTGGAAGCAGGGGAAGAACCAACTAACATAGAGGATAATCTCCTTGATGCGCAGTTATTTGCAATCCAAGTTGCAGTTAACCATTTTGTAGATATCATTCATTTCTTGACCATGCAG
The DNA here is from genome assembly GCA_000404065.3 of Pinus taeda. Lineage (NCBI taxonomy): Eukaryota > Viridiplantae > Streptophyta > Pinopsida > Pinales > Pinaceae > Pinus > Pinus taeda. The sequence continues at coordinate 20,878 of APFE030444519.1, read as the reverse complement.
ATGGCTCCTTCAGAGTATACTACGTAGGAAAATAAATAATTAGTGGTTAAGGAAGTTGACTTTTCATTAATAACAGGACAATTATATATGACGGGACCAGAGAAAAAATTGCACAGATATGTTCCCGAACATGAAGGACAAATGATTCTAGAAGAAGCTCATGGTGGCATAGATTTTGGACACTATGGAGCAAAATATATTACACAAAAGATTTTGAGAGCGGGATTATGGTGGCCTATACTACATAAAGATGTGAACAAGTACTGCAGAGCATGTGATATGTGTCAAAGAACAAGAAAACCTTCGTGAAGAGATGAGATGCCAATGGTACGGCAAATTACATTGCAGGCCTTTGATAAGTAGGCTATTGATTTTATTGGACCCATCTACCCACCTGGAAAGAGGATTGTTACGAGGTACATAATTACAATAACTAATTATGTTAGATTTTAAGCCTATGTGGTTGTGTTTTGGAAATTTGTGATTCAGATCATCCACAATAATATTTGAATCTTCTCAATGTTTCGAATCCCAATGGGGATCCATATTCAAAAAAAAAAAATTGAGTGATAGATTGAAGGAGGAGCTTACCGATCATCACCAAATAAATATCAATGCATAAAAATCAAAAATCAAAAAGCCAACTAGTTTCCAAAAAAATTAAACCTAAGCTTACATAAAAACAAATTTATATTTATATGAAGAAATTAAAGTAGCTTATTAATTTCTTTTAATTTTATTTGAATCAAAGGTTTTTATTAATAACGAAAACTTAAATCATCAAAA
>APFE030444519.1:0-13643 GCA_000404065.3 Pinus taeda | reverse complement strand
TGATTGGGGTTGTAGTGCCCAAAAATGTCTATAACAGTTGCCCCCTAAAGCATGAGGTCGTTAATCTTTTGATGTCGGGTGAAATGCTTTATCATGAGGATCCGAAGTTTTTTCGAGCTAGAAAGCGACCTGTAATAATATACAATACAATACATTATATTCATAATATTTTTCATGATCTAGCTGAGGCGGGCATTCCCATGCTCATCTTTATAAATTCATTTTCATGTACATAGGACAGACAATTGTCTGTGTAGCAGACTGATGATTCGGACTCATCATCCTTTGATCTGGATGATCATTTGTTTGGCAATGATGTACATTTGATGTCTTTATATTCCTGAATATATCGCAACCTGGATGGATGAAACTAGATCCGGGGTCTTCAAAACTCGTTCAATATTCACTCAGAGTACAAGTCGATCCATGTGAAAAATATTCTGGAGCCGAACATGGAAAGACATCGACTGATTACCAGCCAATGATGTAAGCTATTAACAAGCGCGAGAGGAATCACCATGACAATGACCCTCAAGGTACTACAGTACAATTCGCGTGGTGTGAAAAAGGAATTGGCATCGAACACCATGCAAAATCTCTCGGTCAAAGGCCATTAATGTAAACCTGTTGGCGGAAGTGAGAAACTTGCCATTGAGGCATGCAAGCTACAAAGTACTGAAAGGGTTGTTCCTAGGTCAACTTCTTGGATAATGAGCTGATGTCGACAAGAAGTGACCTGTCGTAGGAGGGCCTTAATGAATCCCACATCTACGACACAGAACGAAGAAAATGATTTTGGAGGTGAAAACGATCTGATGATACAGGGTTCAGGGTGGCGGTCATGAAAGAATGGAGCGTGAATGTAATGCAGCGGGTGAGACACAGCCGAATTCTCTGAATTACTTCTCTTGAACATATCGGCGACATTGATGATGGATTGGTAGTGTTAACCCCAAACATGGATGGTGTGACGGACCAATGGTGATATGACCAGTGAACGGAACAACAAAACCCGACTCGGATGCGGAGAGAAAGTGTCATGTTCAAGAGCGACTTGCTAGCAATAAAGTTTTACAAGTTTTCTTCCCAATTTTCCCTAGTCATTGCTGACCAGTACCTCTTTATTTTTTTCAAGCTTGAGGAGGATAACATATGCTTGTTCTATAATTTTCCCTTCAGGCGAGCCTGTCGCTATATTTTAACGAGCCTAGCGACAGTGAAACTCGTTCTCGTCCATTTGGACGAGTTTGTCGCTATTTGGTTTTAACGAGTTTAACAACAAAGATAACTCAGTCCTTTTCAATTTTAGAGACTCTAAAAGGGACATAAAGGAAACTCCAAAGGTTATTTTTCGTCATATAATCCCTTAAGTTCGAAAAAGCGTAAAATAATATGAAAGGGATGAATTCTCGTAATTTTAATGAGCCGAACAAGACAAGCACTCGATATTTTTGTGTAATAATCCTCAAGTCCAAAAAGATTAAAATCTAGAGGAGGGATAGCACTTCCGATGACTTTAACGAGCCGGAGAGGCTAATCGCTCGGCAATCTTTTCATATTTTATGAGTCAGTTGAAAAGAGCTTAAAGGAGACTCGTTTTTCGAGGAACGAGTGATGGATTTTTCGGGTAGCAACTGATTCCAGGTAAGGTTGGAATTTTCCAATCATGGCAGTGTCACAAGGATGGCTAATAGAATCACTCTTCGTAGATGTTCTCGAAAGGGTAAACAATCAAATTGAGGTGATGATCGGCTAAAAACAGAGTGGGTGATGATGAGAACACGACCAAGGCTCAAAAGCTGATGATAATGCATTCACAATGGTTATTTACCAGAAAATTGGTTCATTTTTTAATGAGCTTAAACTCTGGGGGAAAACATTTGCTCATTGCTTATGTTTATTTTTTAACGAGCTTGAATTCTGCGTTAAAACTGCTCGTCATAATGGTCATTGATTCCTTGATTCACCATTAGCATTTTGTTCTTTCAAAGATTATACTACCTGTTCAATTGCTTCATCAAACCGATTAGAAATGAAAACATATTCTTGATAAATGAGTTAAGAACACTAATACCTTACTTGAATTACGTGAATGGTAATTTAAAAGTGACTTTTACCTCTCATTTTACCATTTCATTTCAACTTGGTTTTCTTTGAGCTCTGGAGGTGCTTTTCCCCCCTGATTTTCACTAGCTGATTCCGGGAGATTCTGTGGACAATTCTTGACACCGTCTAGACTAGGTAGGAGCTAAACTTGTGCTCTTCAATTGCCCTCTTTTCTTTTTGAATTCTGAGCCTGTTTCTTTGCTTTGCTGAGCATCAAGGGTTTGAACAACTTGCCTCGGCTCCATCGCACCCTTCCTTAATCGAAAGGTACGATGCATACTGGCCTTCTCACTGGCTAGTTAGTATGCATCGCTCCCAGTATACTACTGGGGTGCGATGGGTGCAAGGAGGAAACTTTTTGCACAACTTTGTCATAGAGTTTTGCCTATTTTTTGCCAAATCAAGATCCTGACTCTTCGCTTGTTTTTTTTTCATAGATTAATTGGAGCAAAATAGTTGTTACATGGCAAGAATGTGAGCATGAAGAAGGGGACACAGTTTCTTTACATGATCCAGGCACGGTAATTGCATTGCGAGACTGTGGCCTGTTGAAGTTTTTTCGCATCTCTAGCATGAGGCAACAAATCAAATTGTTGCAATATTTCCTCAATGCCTAGGATCCTACCAACCAGGTGTTCCAGATTAGGGGCAAATCGATCCCCTTGACTATCGTGGACATCTATTTTTTGACCGGTTTATTGAGGCATGGTGCCCCTCTCTCATTATCGGGTCTCGCCCCTGAGGGTGAGTCCGTGAGGGAGTATATTCACTGGTACTGCAGAGAGGGATCTCAGTCGAGTACGGATGGAAAGATCAATATCCAAGATGTCACTGACCAGCCCTTGAGGACTATTTTGTTCACTTTTGCTAGACCGGCTGGTAGTGCGGCTCTTCACATAGCTAACAGGTCTTACATGTAGTATGCTTTGGAATGCCTTGAACCGAAGGTGTTCAATTGGTGTGATGCAGTAATCTCTGTGATGAAAGAACAACTGACCAAGATGAAAAGCAGAAGATCCAAGAATTTCAGCTATGGTTCTATTTTGACTGCTTTCGCTTTGGAGAAGATCCCACTAATGCAGCCGCAATACATCTCACTTGGCCTACCTCCACCGACTGAACCACAGATGCAGAGATGGGTTGACCTCATGTCTCGACATGCTGGCCAGCCTCAGATTTCCTTTTCTGATACTTTCTTCAAGTGTTTTGATCATCAGGAGATGGTTTATGCCAAGTTTCCATATGCTGGCATGGATTTCCGGGGTGACCCGGATTTAGTGCTGCCGGCCGGCGAGCAATGGGGTGCTATGGGTAAATCCTCTAACCATATCTTTGTTTATTGTTCTTTATAATGTTCTTATGATTTCTTTGATCAAGACTAATCAAAACTCATGTACTCATGTAGATATTGGACCCAGTTCGACCGACAGTACGCCGCAGAGAACCAGCGGCCGCTCCAGCAGGAGGGGCTGTGGGGAGGGCCATCCTTCACGACCTTGATGTGATCGAGACTCTTTCAGTACTACAGGATCAGGTTGAGGGTCTCACTCTTGGTATCTTGGATGTGAGGACCAATGAGCTGCCTCTGCGATTGCAGCGACATACTACTGGCGTGCCGAGTCGATGGACTAGGATTTTACGCATGATTGCAAAGGCGGTGATTTGTTATCACCGGCATCATTAGACTAGGGTTCCCCCTAGCATTTTGAGTTTTGGGTCATTTGACTGATTTTGTCTTGGTTACAGAACATTATGTATAAACTATAAACAGTTATGCATATATTTTTTATATTTGGAGCTTTATTTTATTTAAGTTACATGATCCTACTGCATATATTGATGAAATGCTACTCTTTTATAAATGTCGAAAATGTCTATATAACACATAATTTGTCAATGAGTCTGTCAATGTGTTTAAACTTCTAGAAATATGTTGATATTGAATGAAATCGAACTGTCTTTCCAAAATCCTGACTCTTAGGAACATGCGATAGATGGCTGGATTCCGTACGGAATAGATACCAGTGAGTTCTAGAATGATGAGTTGTGAGTCTAGACTCACGACAAGTCGGCATATGCCATGTGTGATGGCAACAGAGAGGAGTTATATCAACACGATGTATTCAGCGATATTGTTCATCGACTGACCAATACATACCCCTCTGAAACTTACTAACCCGCCACTGGGATCGAAAATGGCCCATGTCGCAGAAGATAGGTTCCCCGAACTATGACTCGCTCTGTCGGCATATCCAAAAAATGATTCCAATAGGTTCGACATCTGCAATGAATGCAAAAAAGCAGATTACCTAACCAAAATAATCACTCTTAGAGAAAACAAAAATGTAACAAAAGCATAAGGATTACTACGCGTAATTAAGCATAGTAACGCTTGAGGTACAACCCGTTGCGAGGTTGCGCCAGCGGAATCTCATCATAGTCCATCAATTCGTAGGCTCCTTTTGCTAATACACGCTTAACAATATAAGGACCCATCCATAACGATTTGAATTTCCCTGCTCCCAACTTATCGGATTCCTGGTCGTAAAGTAAGACCAAGTCACCTTCTGAGAAGACGCGAGGTTTGACATTTTTGTCGAACTACACTTTGACTCGTTTCTTATGAGCTTCGTTAGCCAAAGTTGCATCGCGATGGGTTTCATCCAATTCGATTAGTTCCAAGAAACGAGTCTCTTCTTCTAAAGTTTCAGGGAGAAGGTCGACTGCGAGTTTGAGGGACGAGATTTCACATTGAACAGGTAAGATTGCTTCCAGACCGTACACAAGTTGAAAAGGTGTAATCCCGGTTGCATTTCTTACCGATGTTTGGTATGCCCACAAGGCCGAGTACAGGATCAGGTGCCAATTCTGTTTATGGACTCCGATCATTCTTTGCAGCATGTGCTTCAAGACCTTGTTGATTGCCTCAACTTGTCCGTTAGCTTGTGGATAGTACAGAGTAGAGCCGTCATGGGACAGTCCTAATTTGGCAGCCAACTCAACCATCATGTGATTGTGAAAATGCGATCCATGATCTATGACTATGGCCTATGGAATGCCAAATCTGGAGACTATGTCATTAAGAAAGAAAAGGGCAATCATTTTGTCGTTGTTGTTTAATGTAGGCATCGCCTCGGCCCATTTGGTAAAATAGTCTACTGCGACTATGACATACCCATGCCCCCCGACTGAGGTGGGGTTACATGTCATAAAATATATGCCCCATTTGGCGAATGGCCCAACAACAACTACTGGTTGTAGCGTTGCAGGTGGTCTTCTGGTTTTACTGTCAAAAATTTGGCAAGCATGGCAACTTATAACTGCGGTTATGCAATCTTTGAACATTGTTGGCCAGAAGTATCCTTCTTGCAAAATTTTTTGTGCCGTAGAATAACCGGATTGATGCCCCCCACACATGCCTGAATGGAAATCATTCAGGGCTTTTTCGGCCTCCTCATGTGTGAGGCACCTCCGCAGAATTGTATTGATACTGTGATAGTAAAGGGTATCACCAACGATCACATAGTCTTTTGCTTGGTATCGAATTCGTCGTTGTTCAGAGCGTGAGGTATTAGACCTATATGTTTGTGTCTGGAGATAGATGATTATATTTCCATACAATGGATTACTTGAAGATATCAAAAACAAATTTTCATCCACGATTGCTTCTTCGGATGTTGCATCGTTGGATGACGATGGGAGATCACATAGTAACTCCGTGAATGCCAGTGCTTTCTTTGATTTGGATTTTTTGAATTCCAGATAAAACTCTTATAAAATTGCTATCCATTTTGAATATTTTCCCTCCAGCAACTGTCGCGACAATATAGAAGTCATGGGGTTGCAATCTGATAAAATGGTATTTTTTCTGATGAGGACGTAGTGTCGAAATCTCTGTATCACTTGAACAGCTGCTAGGGCTAGCTTTTCAACTTAGGAGTATTTAATTTCCGTATCATTTAAGTTTTGGCTTAAATAATATATAGGATGTTCAATTCCATTATCCTCTTGAACTAAAACCATCGCTATGGTTGTATCTGCTGCAGCCAAATACAGGTTAAAGTCTTTTTGATAATCAGGAGCATACATTAATGACGCTTTTATTAAAGATTGCTTTAAAGCATCAAAGGAATATTGCACGACCTGATCCGAAATGAAGGGTACTTCTTTTTCCAATAGACGAGTATAACCTTTAGCTAGTTCAGTGTCATTTGGAATGAAACTCCTAAGGAAGTTTGCTTTCCCTTGGAGTTTCTGAATCTGAAGCAAGTTTGAAGGTGGAGGCAAATCAATGATTGCCTGAACCTTACATGGGTCGAGACGAATCCCGTCCTTTGAGACCACGAAGCCAAGTAAATGACCAGAACTGACACAAAACACGCATTTGTGCGAGTTGAGTCGTATCTTGTAGTGTCGGCAACATAGAAATATCACTCTCAAATGTTGCAAATGATCGGTCCGCTTTCGCGAATGAGCTGGAAGATCATCGAGATATGGTTGAACGATGTTCTTGATGTCATGGAAATCATAGTTCATTGCTCTCTGAAAAGTTGCCCCTACGTTCTTTAAACCAAAGGGTAGCTTGCGATATGCGAACGTGCCCCACGGACAAATAAATGTAGTCTTTGACTGGTCCTGTGGGTGGATATTTATTTGATTATACCCAGAAAATCCATCCATAAATGAAAAGATTTCACATCGATGCATTCATCAATTATCTGGTCAATAAAGGGTGTAGGGTAGTTGTCTTTCGGACAAGCTTGATTTACATCCCTATAATCGACGCACACTCTAATCGTTCCTTGTTTCTTCATCACAGGAACAATATTCAATACCCAATTGGTCAGAGGAACCGGGTAAATAAAACCAACATGGAGAAGTTTTTCAACTTCTGCCTTGATGGCAATGGTTTTCTTGGGGTGCACTTGTCGTAGCCATTGTCGTACGGGTTTGACATCTAGATACATCTTAATTTCATGTTCAACTATACTCGAGTCAATACCTGGCATTTCATCATATGACCAAGCAAAGACATCTCTAAACACGCGAAAGGGAGTGCTATATATTTCCAGTTTTGAAGAAGAACAAGATTTGCCGACATGAATATTCTCTACAACATCTGTTTTGGTTGAGGTATTTATGGCGGTAGTCTCTTCAATATTGGATAGGTTTCTCTTGGAATCCACCATATTCATAGTATTCGTCAGAAAGTCAAATACTGAAGGATGGTCTAGGTATCTGGAATTACCTTCTTCCCAATTTAGAAGATGGGAATGATGGTGGTAGTCTTCCCATGGTGCCCGATCAATCATCATCGATTGAATGATTCCTTCATCTGTAGAGTGTACTTGCGACCAAGGATCTGAAGGGGTGCCATATTCCTTAGACCTATCTATCCAAATGCTTGATGAGCATTGATACGGGTTTGCCTCCCATGCTAAAAACATTGATTGCTATAATATTTCCAGTGGGGTTAGAGGCAATACCTACAGATGATCCATTTTAACATCGTTTTCTGACATCTTTTGAATGGAAGATATCATATTGTGGGTTCCTACGTTAGCCACTTCCGCCAAATTGGTTGGAGGTGGTATGGTAAAAGTTCCCATTAATGTGGGGTCTTTTAGTAGGCCTACTCCGATATTTTGAAGTGCATTAGGGCTTCCATGGATCATCGGAATGCTTCCCGTAACTTGCAAACTGTTGGGGAGAAAAGTTTGTTGGTCGATGATTGTAATTCCTCCTTGGGAAGGAAATGCAATTTTCCTAAAGTAGGTCGACACAATGGCTGCCATGGCATATATCTAGTGTCTTCCCAGTAGGATGTTGTAATCGAGGTTTTGGTCGATGACTTCAACATCGATTTCTACTTTTTTGCCCCCTAGTTCGACTTGAAAGTTACTTAATATCCCATACGGGGTGTATGTTCATCCATCAAATTCTCTTAATGTCGTCGACAATCGCGACAAGGATGAAGACCCTAGAGTTTTCTAGCAACTCATTGACATAATACATGTGGGTGCCCCCTCATCAATAATTGTTCTATGAACAGTTTTGTTGAGGGCTTTCACTTGAATGAGGAAAGCTAGTTGAGCTAGTAACTGAGGGTCGTATCCTTTGTGATTAAAAGGCACAAGATTGGAATCCGTTGGGTCAATCCCACCTATTGCTGATAATAAATATTGGTTTTGGGAAGGGAAATTTTGCAGTACCTCAAGATTCGACATCACGGAGGGTGATTGGGCTAAATCCTCCACTATATTATAGTGTTGTGCTGCTCTGGCACGAGGAATAAACGTCGATTTGTGTACTACTCCCTTTGGTGGTTTTATCGTTAATTCAGGAATGATGGGTGGCATGACTTTGGTCGAAGTTGTTGTTGAACTACTAGGTTGATCATTATCTTTGTTGATCAACATTTGTGGATTCCCGTAATCTTTATTCCTTGTCGATATGAGAGCATCATTCAGTTACTTTGAAACCGACAACATTAGCACTTGGGATGGGGAACCATTTTCGCTAGCAACCAGATTTGTTCCTAGTTTCGGAAACGGATCAGTCAATACAGCCGAGGTTTTTGAACTTTTGAAGAATTTTCTATGTTCATCTTTATATGGACATTCTCTGGTCCAGTGATCCTCGTCACATATTAGGCATGGAATTTTTGGTCTCTTATCCCCAAAAGGGTTTGCAGAAGATTTTTCAGGAGATGACCCCTCCTGGTTCTTCTTCTTCCCTTTCTTTTTCTTCTTGCCTCCCGGTTGCTTGGGTTCTTTTCCTTTGTCTGTTGACACGACATTTACTTCCGAGGCTAGAAGTTATTCATTTGCATTTTGACTCGAAACCGTGCGGGCCTTTTTCAACGTAGCCTTTACGGTTTTAGTGCTTGTCGTACCTATCACGCCATCGCCGGCATGAGAGTCTTTGTTTGATTTAGGAGGGTAAGGAATGGAAAATTCTGGTCTAGGAGCATCAGGGATTTTATCGTAGAGCGTGCCAGACTGAGTATAAATCAAGTCTAGATATTGTGCATGAGAAATATCTTGCTCTTCAGTGACGACTCCTCCCTTTGCCACATCTTCTGTAATAGTAGGTAACAATGACTTAATAAACCATTCAGCCAATAGCTGATTAGGAACATAGAGGATTGTTGGGTATACGACCAAAGTCCCACATTGACTAGAAGTGGGGAGGATCATGGGTATATAAGGATGGACAAATATCTCCATTGGTATGAGGCCTTTTGGGGTAAGTCCAAAAGCAAATCCATGAGGGCTTAGGCCCAAAGTGGACAATATCATACCATTGTGGAGATATGTGGTGTCCAGAATCCTTACATTTTTACCATTCTACGATGACGTCGCCATTCATGAATATGATCGGATATGTGAGTTGCCGTCGTTTGTTTGAAATTGGTAAGTAGCTCAGTTCCTATTTTGTACCTTATGGGTAACTAAAAATGGGTTAAAAAGGTTGTGGCTAGGGTACTAAAGTTATCAAATGAAGCTCTAGGAAATTTGATATACCACTTTGCTGCCAGACCAACTAATGTTAGCTAAAAGAGGCAAAGTCTGATCGAATCATCATTGAGGGTGTTGGATGAACACCATAGATGAAAGGTCATCACATGATTCGATGGGTCTTCACTTGGATTTCCATTAAATTTAGGAATATCAGACGGAAGTTTATGCCGAATCGCCAGCCACCAAGGGGCATAGGCAATTGGATCGTTCGTTAGTCGATTTAGATCTGGTAACTCTAAAGTTGCCACAAAAGGAAATTGTTGATTCAGACTTGACTGAGCATACCCAGGATAAGATGGAATTGCTTGAGCAGTTGTTCTTTGCATACCAGCATAATGCATTTGATGTTGGTAACTTTGGTAAGGTTGATGGGCATAACCATTATGATATGGTTTATACGGCTACCCATTACTTGCAAAGACTTGTCGCTCATATCCTTGGTAAGCTTGTTGGAATTGCGGTTGTTGGTATTGCACCAGCCATGGTTGTGAAGTCATAGGCTGTTGTCTAGTACTGACTGTTTGACCAAGATGGGGGGTGGTGATCCCCATTTGAACCTGTGTCATTTCACTAGTTGGTGATTGCGGTTGTGTCATAGGTACAAGAGTTTGTTGCATTATAACATGTGAAACTTGAGGTTGGCATACAATTGGCAGCACTTGTACTTGCGATACTGCCACAATAGCCAGCGTAGTGGTGATATTTGTCATAGGTAAACTTTGTTGCATTGAGCATACAACTCTTGGTTGTTGAGGCGGGATTGGCACCCAATCGCTAGTTGTAATTCCAGCATAACCTAAATTTTTTTGTGAAATGTCGCATGGTTGTCCTTCCGAAGAAGGCAATGAAAGGGTATATGGCCCTCCATATGATGGCAATCCAATACTCAAAGGAATGATTTGCCTTTGGGGACCGGTTTGCCCAAATTGACACTGTGTAGGATCAATTTGTCAAGACTCAACGTAAGAGATTCCAGATACAATTATGGACAAACAAACGGGAACAGTCCATACTGTCGAAATATCCCCTAGATGGACTCCATCCAACGATTGAGAGCTGGTTGGGATAGATGGCACACTAGAAAACATTGTCGGAGTAGCAGCAGGAATTTCTAGTGCTGCTGTGTTGGGTAACACAGTCCTTGATGATGACGGTTGTTCAGACATATTAAGCCTATCCAAAAGATTCCTTAGCGATTCTTCAGGAACTTCTGATGACGGGAGAATATCTTCTGATGAAGAAGGATACAGGGTGATCCTAGCTCCAAATTGCATTGGAGTGTTAGATGGAGGATCTTCCACAATCTCTTCTATGGCAATCAATCCGGGAGGAAGAGGTAGACCGTCAGGTCCGTAAAATATTTCTGGTGCCAAAGAAGATATAAGTTCTGTAGCAACAGATGTTTGGGGAGTAACACCTTCTGAATCAGCTGTAGATGGCGCAGTTTGGGAATAGAAGTGTTTACCGTCACACTAGGATCAGTTGTAATGTCCTGTTGTTGCTGCGGAATTTCTCCTGTAGAGGCAGGGATACTAGAAATGTTTGGAGTAACCGGAGTCTCTGAGGATGTCGGAGTACTCGCTCCAACCAACCTAGGGGACTTTGATCCGGTCAAACGAGTCCTCTTTGTCTGGAATGGTTTCGCTTCCGGAGTCAATGACGGTTGACTCGTAAGTCTCCACGAACGACGATGTTTTGATTGACTTTCTTCCACGATTGTAGATTACTTAATCAACTCAAAATAAAAGGGGAAAATGTTTCCGAATTAAATGAATTTTAGACACTTTGACACAACTTGTTTTTTCAATTTTTAAGAATCGAGAAAAAACAAAAGACGACTCTAGTCACCTTCAATTTTTAATGAGCCTGAAGTGACAAGTGCTCAGATGGACCTTTTGTTTTAAGGAGTCTGAAAAGGAACGAAAAAGACTTCTCTAGAAATATAGGCAGAGGTGATTGCCAAACCAATCACAAAACTGCAGAATACTTTTTACGGTACGGCAGTCAATCTTCCCTAATGCTGTGTTCAGTGCATTGCGATCGATAGGGCGACAGACATGGCTTCCTAAGGATAAAGGATGTAGCCTATTGTGGTCTCCCAATATATACTCGACAGTATGTGGGAGCACAAGTCCGTACTGGCACTTGTCATCTCAGAGTGCAGGAATCACCCAACCAACAATTGAAACAATAGTTACCAGGTTTTACGACCCGGAATACGTCTCTTAGCCTAGATTCTAGATGTTATGCATTAGGTTCTGAAGCCATTTTTAGATTCATTAAATTTATTTTATAGTTGATATTGTTTAAAAATTTGCCTTTCAGGTTCACCACGTGATGTGTATACAATTCCTAAAATGCAGTCTAAGATGATAAACAACTATTTAATCTTCTTTTGGAAATGAAAATCCTAGCTACTAAGGAAAGAAAATTGAGAGTCTTTCAACCAAGAGTACAGAGCACACACTAAATGCAATGTCCTAAATCAAACCAAGCAGTCTAAATGCAAATGCACATTCATGTCTTTGTTTTTAGCCTTCTTAATGCATAAATGACGATAAGAAAGCTAAGTGCAAATTTGAATCAAAGCAGCATACTACTATCGAAGAACAAAGATCTGTATTCATAAATAACACAGGACCAGATATGTATTAACCATACAAATGCATATATAATCAAACATACAAGAATATGGAGGAAAACTTGAATAGCTTTATTAATATCAAGAATAGCAAGAGGATTACAATCAATAGTTCTGACCCAGCATCATCCTCCAGCAAGAGAGCCCTTCTTCACCTCAAGTAAAGCTTAGATCACCCAACACTATGAAGTTTCAACAGAAAACCAATAGCACTTCTCTACAAGATACAAGATTCCAGCCTCCGGATCTCTGTGATGAGGGATCCATATATAGATGATTGTAGGGGGTGAGTCATCTTCTAGGGTTTTGATTAGTGTCCTCTCTCTGATAGTTCTTGATTCCATTTGGATACTGATGATCTCTTACTCATCCCTGGTCAAAAACAAAGAGGCAAGTGTCAGAGGGGAAGCTTCTGGAAGATTCTATGATCTTCCACCTCACAAACTATCTCTGCCATTTGTCCATTCTCACCCATCGCACCCTACAGAGGGGCCATCCAGTATGAATCACACCCTTTACACTGGGAAGGTGATATGCATCGCACCGTTCGCACTAGGTATTCAATATGGTCCAGTTTTGACCATTTCTGAGCAGTTTTTAGTGGAGAACTTTTGGGAGATGATGTAATCAGTTGACCTTGTTCTTTTAGGTAGTGAAGCAACACTTTTAGGGACTTAGGAGCCCTTAGTTTATGGAAATTTATGATTGGGGTTGAAGTGCCAAAAAATGTCTATAGCAGTTGCCCCCTAAAGCATGAGGTCGTTAATCTTTCTGATGTCGGGTGAAATGCTTTACTATGAGGATCTGAAGTTTTTCCGAGTTGGGAGGTGACCTGTAATAAGATACAATACAATACATTATTTTGACAACATTTTTTCATGATCTAGTTGAGGCGAGCATTCCCATGCTCAACTTTATAGATTCATTTTCATGTACATAGGGCAGACAATCGTCTGTGTGGCAGAATGATGATATGGACTCATCATCCTTTGATTTGGATGATCATCTGTTCGACAATGATGTACACTTGATGTCTTTATATTCCTGAATATATCACAGCCCGGATGGATGAAACTAGATCCAGGGTCTTCAAAACTCGTTCAGTCTTCACTCGGAGTACAAGTCGATCCATGTGAAAATGTTCTGGAGTCGAACATGGAAAGACATCGCCTGATTACCAGCCAATGATGTAAGTTGTTAACAAGCGCAAGAGAATCACCAATTATGACAATGACCCTCAAGGTACTACAGTACAATTCACGTGGTGTGAAAAAGGACTTGGTGTCGAACACCATGCAAAATCTCTCGGTCGAAGGCCATTGATGTAAACCTGTCGCCAAAAGTGAGAAACTTGCCATTGAGGCATGCAAGCT
>APFE030444503.1:88552-100541 GCA_000404065.3 Pinus taeda | reverse complement strand
GGTGTACTTGTTTATATATGCTTGTATATGGTTAATGTACATCTGATCCTGCATTATTTATGAATTTAGATCCTTGTTTCTTGCATAATAGTATGTTGTTGTGATTCTACAAGTCCTTTTGAAGCTGAGTAGACAAAGAGTGAGTAGCAAAACTCTATCAAGAAGGAGAGGGAATCGAGCGCAAGACTCAGGTTGGCCCTCTTGATTCTCCTCTAATCTATTTTCATAAAAGGAATCAATAGTAGACTTTGATTGTTTGTTTCTAAGATAGCCACACATCTTAGTGGGAATAGCAACATCCGTATGGACACTATTCCCGTATAACAAAATGGCGACCACAATGGCAGCGACTAGATTACTTGTTAGTCTATCTATCCTTGTTTCTTTTATAAACATATAGGAGCCTGAAGTCAATCCAGCTAGCCTTCGAACTGCATTTGTCATACAAATGCAAAGTAGATCAATGCTGCTTCAGTCAATCTCCTTGTTTTTGTTTATAAATTAAACAATAGATCTGCAAGCAATCTAATTGCCCTAAGTAGTGGCTTTAGTAACCTCTTAAATCACCCCTGTGTTTTTACATACATTGATCTGTATTTATTCAGCTTAAACACCTGAACTAAACTAGAAACTGTGAGTGAAGTCTCGTTTATAGTCTCACATTGTAACCATCGCACCCTACCTTCAAGGCAGCTTGTATCCATCGCACTTCTAGAATGGAGTAACTGCGCTGCATACTAAGTTCATTGTGTAACCGGTGTGATGGTCAGGGAGCACTAATTTAACCTTTTGACTGTGGATTTTTCTCACTATTTTCAGTCTTATTCAAGAGTTTTTGTTGTCTGTAATCAATTTGATTCTGTGAATACCCCCTTCTCTAGCATTATTTTGCCTCCTTAGTGCAAAGAACTATAAACATTTTTTTATGTATTGTGCGTCGTTTTAGTTCTCTTTTGAAAAAAATAACATAGTCGAACTGTCATCTCCAGATCTAAAAGTGTCGTAGCTATCGTTTTCAGTTTTAGAAAGCAGTCCCATTGTTTTATATAGTTGATTATACGGTTATCATTGCATAAGACTTGATTTACTAGTTTTAAAGTGTCGAAAAGCAATTTCTATTTCAAAATCGCCAAGTGTCTCTCTTGTTTTCACTTTGTTTTGAAAAAGAATTTTGTTGAGTACAGTCGCTTTAAAAGTATCTCAGTTTTGCACATAGTTTTCTTAGTGTCATTTACACATTAAGGGAGCTGAAAACCAATACATGCATGTGCATTTGCATCTTGAATGCTTGGCTTGATTTAGGACTGTGCATATTAGCGTGTGCTCTATGCTCTGTGAAGAAAATATGCTTGACTTTCTTCCCCTTAGTAGCTAGGATTTTCATTGCTGAAAGAAGATAAAACATCTATTTATCATCTTAAGACTGCATCTAGGAATTATACATACATCACGTGGTGAACCTGAAAGGCAAACTGCTAAGCATGATCAACTTAAAATAAATCTCAATGAATCTAACAACGCTTTGGAACTTAATGCAACATCTAGAGGTCTAGGCTAGAGACAAATTTCGACGTCGTAAAGCCTGGTAACTTTTGCTTTCTGTGCTGGTTGGGTGATTCCTCCACTTTGAGACGATAAGTGCCAATACGGACTTGTGCTCCCATGTACCATCGCATATATATTGGGAGACCACTATAGGCTGCATCCTTTATCCTTAGGAAGCCGTGTCTGTCGCCCTATTGATCGTAATGCACTGAACACAGCATTCGGGAAGACTGACTGTCATACCGTAAGAAGTATTCTGCAGTTTTATGATTGGTTTGGTAATCCTCTCCGCCTAGATCTCCAGAGAAGTCCATTTTTCTCCTTTTTAGACTCAAAGGAAAAGGTCCTCTGAGCGCCTATCACTTCAAGCTCAATAAAAATTGAAGGCGACTCGAGTCATCTTTTGTTTTCTCTCGACTCTTTAAAATTGAAAAAACAAGTTGTGTCAAAGCGTCTAAAATTCATTTAACTGGAAAAACATTTTCCCCTTTTATTTTGAGTTGATCAAGTAATCCGCAATCGTGGAAGAAATTTAATCAAAACCCCGTCGTTCGCGGAGACTTATGAGTCAACCATCGTTGACTCCGGAAGCAAAGCCATTCCGGATGAAGCGAACTCGTTTAACCAGATCAAAGTCCCCTAGGTTGGTTGGAGCAAGCACTCCAACATCCTCAAAGACTCTGGTTACTCTGAACATTTCTGGAATCCCTACCTCTACGAAAGAAATTCTGCAACAGGAACAGGACATTACAACTGATCCTACTGTGACGGTCAACACTTCTATTCCTGAACTGGTTCCATCTACAGCCGATTCAAAAGGTGTTACTCCCCAACCATAAATTGTTGCAGAACTTACATCTTCTTCAGCACCAGAAATATTTTACGGACCTGACGGTCTGCCTCTTCCTCCTGGATTGATTGCCATAGAAGAGACTGTGGAAGATCCTCCGTCTAGCACTCCAACACAACTTTGAGCTGGGATCGCCCTATATCCTTCTTCATAAAAAAATATTCACCCACCCTCGGAAGTTCCTAAAGAATCGCTGAGGAATCTTTTGGATAGACTTAACATGTCTGAACAACCGTCAACATCAAGGACTATGTCACTCGTCACAGCAACAGTGGAAGCCCCTTCTGCTATTCTGACAATGTATGCCAGCGTGCCATCTGTCCCAACCAGTTTTCAATCACTGGATGGAGTCCATCCTCGGACTATTTCGACAGTATGGAATCTTCCTGTTTGTTCGTCTGGAATTATATCTGGATCTCTTACGTTGAGTCTTGACAAATTAATACATCAAAAGGTCAATTTGGGCAAACTGGTCCCCAAAGGCAAATTATTCCTTTGAGCACTGGATTACCGTCATATGGAGGGCCATATACCCTTTCATTATCTTCCCTAGAAGGACAACCATGCGTGAGTTCACAACAAAATTTGGGTTATGATAGAATCACAACTAGCGGTTGGGTACCAGTCCTGTCTCAACAACCAAGAGTTGTATGCTCAATACAACAAAGTTCACCTATGACAAACATTCCCACTACATCAACTATTGTGGTTGTATCGCAAGTACAAGCGTCACCAATTGTATGCCAACCTCAAGTTTCGCAGGTGGCGATACAAAAATCTCTTGTACCTCTGACACAACCACAATCACCCACTAGTGGAATGGCACAGGTTCAAATGGGGAACCCCAACCCCAATCCTGGTCAAACAGTCAGTGCTGTACAACAGTCCATGGCTTCACAACTATGGCTGGTGCAATACCAATAACTGCAATTCCAGCAAGCTTACCAAAGATATGACCAACAAGTCTTTGCGAGTAATGGGCAGCAGTATCAACCATATCATAATGGTTATGCCCATCAACCTTACCAAAGTTACTAACATCAAATGCATTATGCTAGTATGCAAAGAATGACTGCTCAAACAATTTCGTCTTATCCTGGGTATGCTCAACCAAGCCGAAATCAACAGTTGCCCTTCGTGGAAACTCTAGAGTTACCAGATCTAAGTCGACTAACGAACGATCCATTGCTTATGCCCCTTGGTGGCCGGCGATCCCGCATAAACTTCCGTCGGATATTCCTAAATTCAATGGAAATCCAGGTGAAGACTCATCGAATCATGTGATGACCTTTCATCTATGGTGTTTGTCAAACACTCTCAATGATGATTCGATTCGGCTTCGCCTCTTTTAGTGCACGTTAACTGGTTCGGCAGCAAAGTGGTATATCGAACTGCTTAGAGCTTCATTTGATAACTTCAGTACCCTAGCCACAACCTTTTTAACCCATTTTCAATTACCTATCAGATACAAAACAGGAAATGAGTTGTTTACCAATTTCAAACAAACGACAACCACTCACATATCTGATCATATTCATGGGTGGTGGCATCATCGCAGAATGGTAAAAACATATGTGCTTGATCAGCTATTGGCTGAATGGTTTATTAAGTCATTGTTACCCGCTATTACAGAAGATTTGGCAAAGGGGGGAATCATCACTGAAGAGCAAGTCATTGCTCATGCACAATATCTAGACTTGATCTACACTCAGTCTGGCATGCTCTATGATAAAATCCCTGACGCTCCTAGACCAGAATTCTCTGTCGCTCCGTCTCCTAAATCAAACAAGGACTCTCATGTCGGCGATGGTGTGATAGGCACGACAAGCGCTAAAATCACAAAGGCCACATCCAAAAAGGCCCGCACGGTTTCGAGTCAAGATGAAAATGAAGAACTTCTAGCCTCGGAAGTAAATGTTGTGTCAATAGACAAAGGCAAAGAAACCAAGCAACCAGGAGGCAAGAAGAAAAAACAAGGGAAGAAGAAAAACCGGGGAGACTCATCTCCTAGGAAACCTTCTACAAACCCTTCTGGGAATGTGAAACCCAAAACTCCATGTCATATATGTGATGAGGATCACTGGACACAGGACTGTCCATTTAAAGAAGAACTTAGAAAATCTTTCAAAAGTTCAAAAACCTCGGCTATATTGACTGATCCATTTCTGAACCCAGGAACGAATATGGTTGCTAATGAAAATGCTTCCCCATCCCAAGTGCTAATGTTGTTAGTCTTGAAGCAACTGAATGACACTCTTATAACGACAAGGAGGAAAGATTATGGGAATCCATAGATGTTGAACAACAAGGACAATGAACAACCTAGTAGTTCAACTATGACTTCAACGGAAGTCGTGCCACCCATCATTCCTGAATTACCAATAAAACTGCCAAAGGGAGTAGTACACAAATCGACGTTTAATCCTCATGCCTGAGTAACACAACACTATAATATAGTGGAGGATTTAGCCCAATTGTTGTCCGCGATGTCGACTCTTGAAGTGCTACAAAATTGCCCCTCCCAAAAGCAGGCTTTATTGTCAGCAATAGGTGGGATTGACCCAACGAATTCCAATCTTGCATATTTTAATCATAAAGGATACGACCCTCAATTACCAGCTCAACTAGCTTTCCTCATTCAAGTGAAAGCCCTCAACAAAACTGTTCATAGAACAATTATTGATGAGGGGGCATCCACATATATGATGTCGATGAGTTGCTAGAAAACGCTGGGGTCTCCCTCTTTGTCGCGATCATCAACAACATTAAAAGCATTTGATGGATGAACGTACACCCCATATGGGATACTAAGTAACTTGCAAGTCGAACTGGGGGGGAAAATAGTAGAGATTGATGTTGAAGTCATTGACGGAAATCTTGATTACAACATCCTACTGGGAAGACCCTGGATATATGCCATGGCAGCTGTTGTGTCAACCTACTTCAGGAAAATTGCATTTCCTTCCCAAGGAAGAATTATAATTATCGACCAACAAACTTTTCTCCCCAATAGTTTGCAAGTTACGGGAAGAATTCCAATGATCCATGGAAGCCCTAGCATGCTTCATAATATCGGAGTAGGCCTACTAAAAGACCCTACGTTAATAAGAACCTTTACCCTACCGCCTCCTACCAATTTGGTGGAAGTAGCTAATGTAGGAACCTGCAATATGATATCTTCCATTCAAAAGATGTTAGAAAACGATGTTAAAATGGATCATTCGCAGGTTTTGCCTCTAACCCCACTGGAAATATTATAGAAATCAATGTTCTCAGCATGGGAGGCAAACCAGCATCAACGCTCGTCAAGCATTTAGATAGATAGGTCTAAGCAATATGGCACCCCTTCAGATCCTTGGTCACAAGTACACCTTACAGACGAAGGAATCATTCAATCGATGATGATCGATGGGGCACCATGGGAAGATCACCACCATTGTTCCCATCTTCCGACTTGTAAAGAAGATAATTCCGGTGACCTACAACATCCTTCAATATTTGACTTTCTAACGAATACTGTAAACACAGTGGATTCCGAAAGAAACCTATCCAATATCGAAGAGACTATTGCCATAAACATGTCGACCAAAACAAATATTGTAGAGAACATTGATGTTGGCAAATCTTGTTCTTCTTCCGAGCTGGAAATATATAGCACTCTCTTTCGCAAGTTTAGCGATGCCTTTGCTTAGTCATATGATGAAATGCCAGGTATTGACTCGAGCATAGTTGAACATGAGATTAAGATGTATCCAGGTGTCAAACTAGTACGACAACGACTAAGGCAGCTGCACCCCAAGAAACTTGTTGCCATCAAGGCGGAAGTCAAAAAACTCCTCCATGCTAGTTTCATTTACCCCATTCCTCTAACCGATTAGGTATCGAATATTGTTCTTGTGATGAAAAAACAAGGAACGATTAGAGTGTCCATTGATTACAGGGATGTAAATCAAGCTTGTCCAAAAGACAACTACCCTACACCCTTTATCGACCAGATTATTGATGAATGCGCCGGATGCAAAATCTTTTCATTCATGGATAGATTTTTCGGGTATAATCAAATAAATATCCACCCACAGGACCAGTCAAAGACTGCATTCATTTGTCCTTGGGGCACATTCGCATATCGCAAGCTACCCTTTGGTTTGAAGAACGCAGGGGCGACTTTTCAGAGAGCAATGAACTATGCTTTCCACGACATCAAAAACATCGTTCAACCTTATCTCGACGATCTCCCAGCTCATTCGCGAAAGCGGACCAATCATCCGCGCCATTTGAGAGAAATATTTCTACGTTGCCGACACTACAAGATAAGACTCAATCCGCACAAATGTGTGTTTTGTGTCAGTTCTGGTCGTTTACTTGGCTTCATTGTCTCAAAGGATGGGATTCGTCTCGACCCTTGCAAGGTTCAGGAAATCATCGATTTGCCTCCACCTTCAAGCGTGCTTCAGATTTAGAAACTCTAAGGGAAAGCAAATTTCCTCAGGAGATTCATTCCAAATTACATTGAACTAGCTAAAGGTTATACATGTCTGTTGAAAAAGGATGTACCCTTCATTTGGGACCAGGTCGTGCAAGCCTCCTTTGACGCTTTAAAGAAATCTCTAATACAAGCGTCATTAATGTATGCTCCTGATTATCAAAAAGACTTTAACCTATATCTGGCTGCAACAGATATGACCATAGCAATGGTCTTAGTTCAAGAAGACCATGGAATTTAACATCCTATATATTATTTAAGCCGAAACTTAAATGATACGGAAATGAAATACTCCTACGTTGAAAAGCTATCCCTCGCAGTTGTTCAAGCAATACAGAGATTTCGACACTATGTCCTCTTTAGGAAAACTACCATTTTGTCATATTGCAACCCCATGACTTATATATTGTCACGACAGTTGCTGGGGGGCAAGTATTCGAAATAGATAGTGATTCTCCAAGAGTTTGATTTGGAATTTAAAAGATCCAAATCAGAGAAAGCCCTGGTATTCGCGGAGTTATTGTGCGATCTCCCATCGTCGTCCAATGATGAAACATCCGAATAGCGACATATTCGATACCAATCAAAAGACTACATGATCATTGGTGACACTCTTTACCATCGTGGTATTGATACAGTTCTGTGGAGGTGCCTCACCCTTGAGGAGGCCGAAAAAGTCTTGAATGACTGCCATTCAGGTGCATGTGGGGGGCATCAACCTGGTTACACTACGGCGCAAAAACATTTGCGAGCAAGATACTTTTGGCCAACAATGTTCAAAGATTACATAATGACAGTTAGAGGTTGTCATGCTTGCCAAATTTTAGATAGCAAAACCAGAAGACCACCCACACCGCTGCAACCAGTAGTAGCTGTTGGGCCATTCGCCAAATGGGGCATAGATTTCATGACATGTAACCCCACCTTGAATGGGGGGCATGAGTACATAATAGTTGCGGTGGACTATTTTACCAAATGGGCCGAGGCGATGCCTACATTAAACAAGAGAGGCGAAACGATTTCCCTTTATTTTTCAATCACGTAGTCTCTAGATTCTGCGTTCCATAGGCCATAGTCACAGATCATGGATCACATTTTCGCAATCACATGATGGTTGATTTGGTTGCCAAATTAGGACTGTCCCACGATAGCTCTACTCCATACTATCCGCATGCTAACGAACAAGTTGAAGCAATCAACAAAGTCCTAAAGTGCATGCTGCAAAGGATGATCGGAGCCAACAAACGAGATTGGCACCTAATCCTGTAATCGGCCTTGTGGGCATACCAGACATCGGTAAGAAATGCAACCGGATTCACACATTTTCAATTGGTGTACGGTCTCGAAGAAATCTTACTGGTCCAATGTGAAATCTCATCCCTCAAACTCGCAGTCGACCTTCTCCATGGAACCTCAGAAGAAGAGGTTCGTTTCTTGGAATTAATCCATTTGGATGAAACCTGTCATAATGCAGCTTCGGCTAATGAGGCTCATAAGAAACGAGTCAAAGCACAGTTTGACAAGAATGTCAAACCTTGCGTCTTCTTTGAGGGTGACCTCGTATTACTTTATGACTAGGAATCTGATAAATTGGGAGCATGAAAATTCAAATTGTTATGGATGGGTGCTTATATTGTTAAACAATATTAGCAAAAGGAGCCTACGAGTTTATGGACTATGATGGGATTCCACTGGTGCAACCTCACAACGGGTTGTACCTCAAACGCTACTACGCTTGATCTCACATAGTAGTCCTCGTGCTTTTGTTACATTTTTGTTTTCGCTAAGAGCATTTAATTTGGTTAAGTAATCCACTTTTTTCATTTGTTGCAGATGTCGAACCTTCTGGAATCATTTGTTGGATATGCCGACGGAGCAAGTCGTAGCTCGCGGAATCTGTCTTCCGCGGCATGGGCCATTTTCAATCCCAGTGGCAAGTTAGTAAGTTTCAGAGGAGTATGTATTGTTCGGTCTACGAAAAATATCGCTGAGTACAGTGCATTAATAGAACTCCTTTCTGATGCCATCGCACATGGTATATGCCGACTTGTCGTCAGGCTAGACTCACAGCTCGTCATTCTACAACTCACTGGCATCTATGCTATACGAAATCTAGCTATCTATCGCATGTTCCTAAGGGTCAAAATTTTGGAAAGACAGTTTGATTTCATCCAATATCAACATATTTCCAGAAGTTTGAACACATTAACAGACTCATTGGCAAATTATGTGTTAGATAGACATTTTACATCTATAAAAGAAGCATCACATCAATATATGCCAGGGATCAAATGTAACTAAACCAAAATAAAGCTCGAAAAATCAAAAATATATTCCATAAACTGTATATAGTCTGTAATATAATGTTTTGTAACCAAGACAAAATTGGTCAAATGACCCAAAACTCAAAAATGCTAGGGGGCACCCTAGCCTAATGGTGTTGGTGATAACAAGTCACCGCCTGTGCAATTGTGCGTAAGAGCCTAGTCCATCGACTCGGCACTCCAGTGGTATGTCGCTGCAACCGCAAAGGCAGCTCATCAGTCCTCACGTACGGGATACCAAGGGTAAGACCCTCAACCTAGTCCTGTAGTGCCAAAAGAGTCTCAGCCACATCGAGGTCGCGAAGGATAGCCCTCCCAACCACTTCTTCTACTAGAGCGGCTGCTGGGTCTCTACAGCGCACTGCTGGTCAAACTGGGCCAACATCTGCATGAGCACATGAGTTTTGATTAGTCTTGATCAGAAGAATATAAGAAAATTATAAACAACAATGAACAGAGATATGGTCAAAAGAAAATTACCCATGACACCCCACTACTCTCCAACCAACGACACCAAATCCGGATCACCTTGGAAGTCCATACCAGCATATGGGAACCTGGCATAGACCATCTCCTGACAGTCAAACCACTCAAAGAAGGTCTCAGAAAACGAAATCTGGGGCTAGCTAACATGTCTAAACATGATATCGACCCATCTCTGCATCCGAGGTTCTGTCGGTGGAGGTAGGCCAAGTGATATATACTGTGGCTGCATCAGTGGGATTCGCTCCAAGGCGAAAGCAATCAAAATAGAACCATAACCAAAGTTCTTAGATCTGCCGCTCTTCACCTTGGTCAACTGTTCCTTCATCATAGAAAGTACTGCATCACACCAATTGAACACCTTTGGTTCAAGGAATTCCAAGCATACTGCATATATGATCTATTGGCTATAAGGAGAGCAGAACTACCAACCAGTTGATCTTGCCATCCGCACTCGGCTGAGATCCCTCTCTGCAATGTCGGCGAATGTACTCCCTTACAGACTCACCCCCATGGGCGAAGCCTGATAAAAAGAGAGGGGCGCTGTGCCTCAACAAGCCAGTCAGAAAATAGATGTCCACCACTGTCAAGGGGATCGATTTGCCCCTAATTTGGAATACCTAGTTGATAGGATCCCAAGCATTGATGAAACACTGCAACAAACTAATTTTTTGCCTCATGCTCGAGATACAAAAAAACTTCAACAAGCCACAGTTCCATAATGCAGCTACTGTGCCCAGATCATGTAAAGAAACAATGTCCTCTTCTTCATGCTCGCATTCTCGCCATGTGACAACCATTTTCCTCCGATGAATCTCTGAAAAACAAACAAGGGAAGAGTCAGGATCTTTATTTGGTGAAAACAAGAAAAAATTTCATGAGGAAACCATGCAAAAATTTTCCTCATTGCGCCCATCGCACCCCAGCAAGTGTTCTAGGAGTGATGCATACTGACTAGTCAGTGGAGACATCAGTATGCATCGCACCTTTCGACTATGGAAGGGTGCGATGATCCTAGGGCGAGTTCTTCAAACCCCAGGGGCTCAGCAGAATAGGGAAATGAGCTCAAAATCCAAAATGAAAGGCATGAAATGAAAGAGCAAAAGTTTAGCTCCTACCTGGTCCGAACGACGTCAAGAATCATCCATAGAATCTCCCAGAATCCAATGGTGAAAATCAGGGGGAAAAATCACCTCTAGAGCTCCAACAAACCAAATTCAAATGAAATGGTAAAATGAGAGGTAAAAAGTCACTTTTAATTTACTATGCATGTAATTCAAGTAAAATATTAGTGTTTTGACTCATTTATCATGCATATGCTTTCATTTCTAATCAGTTTGATGAAGCAGATGAACAGGTAGTACTATTTTTGAAAGAACAAAATGTTAAGGGTAAATCGAAAAATCAATGACCATCATGGCGAGCAATGTTGTCGCAGAGTTCAAGCTCATTAAAAAATAAACATAAGTCATGAGCAAGTGTTTCTCCGTGCATTTAAGCTCATTAAAAAATGAACGGGTAAATAACCATTGTGAATGCCTTATCG
Source organism: Pinus taeda (assembly GCA_000404065.3). Classification (NCBI taxonomy): domain Eukaryota; kingdom Viridiplantae; phylum Streptophyta; class Pinopsida; order Pinales; family Pinaceae; genus Pinus; species Pinus taeda. The sequence goes on along the minus strand of APFE030444503.1, from coordinate 89,310 downwards.
CCAGCTTTTGATCCTTGGTCATGTTCTCACCATCACCTCCACTCTGTTTTTAGCCGATCATTCACCCCCATATGATTGTTTATCCCTTCCAGGATCATCTGCGAAGATTGATTCTGCTAGCCATCCTTGTAACACTGCCGTGATTGCAAAATTCCAAACCTTACCTCGAATCAGCTGCTACCCGAAACTATCACTCGTTCCTCGAAAATGAGTCTTCTTTAAGCTCTTTTCACCTGACTCGTAAAATATGAAAATATTGCCGAGTGATTGGCCTCTCCAGCTCCTTAAAAGGCATCAGAAGTGTTATCCCTCCTCTAGATTTTAATCTTTTTGGACCTGAGGGTTATTACACAAAAAGATCGAGCGCTTGTCTTGTTCGGCTCGTTAAAACTATCAAAAATTCATCCCTTTTGTATTATTTTGCGCTTTTTCGGACTTAAGGGATTATACAACGAAAAAGAACCTTCGGAGTCTTCTTTCTGTTTCTTTCAGACTCTCTAAAATTGAAAGAGACCAAGTTATCTTTGTCGTTAAACTCGTTAAACTAAATAGCGACAAACTCATCCAACAGGACGAGAACGAGTTTCACTGTCAGTAGGCTCGCTAAAATATAGCGATAGGTTCACCTGAAGGGTGGATTATAGAACAAGAATATCTTATCCTCCTCAAGCTTGACAAAAATAAAGAGGTACTAGTCAGCAATGACTGGGGAAAATTGGGAAGAAAACAAGAAGAAACTTTATTGGTAGCAAGTCGCT